>JAMKQA010017774.1:0-29753 GCA_024699735.1 Posidonia australis | reverse complement strand
GTGGAGTACAAAGAGAGGAGGAAGGAGGAACAAAGAGATGCCGTCTCTAGGGCTTTGCAAAACCTCCACACAAAATCCTCCTGTTGTCTCACAAAAGAACCAACCCTAATAAGAGCATTGGATGGCCTTATATAGTGGCTAATCATCCATGACAAAAATGCCCTTATACAAATACAAATATTCAAGACACATTTACAAATGGGATCCCTATATATAGAAAACATAAGTACGATTAGAACATATTCTAAGCTTTCTCGTAGAGAAGAATGCTTCCAACTGAATGTCGTGTTAACATACAACTATTATCTCTAATTATTAGTTGAAATATTTTAAGATAAAACAACACTATTTATAGTAATGTGGCTGCGTATTTTAGTTTGGCAATGTTAACCATTTTAATTAATTAGTCCATCGTTGGACAATCTCATGTCATATGAATAACATATGACCTTATGCAATGGATTGTTTAAACTGTTGACAAATCATGCATATACACAAGAATAGGAAAAAAAATACTATAAGAAATTGATCTCTAAACCACACAACCGGAAAGGTAGAGAAAGATTCTAAATCCTAATATTACAACATAGTATTTGATATGTGATGATGAGATAACCACCCAAGAGATTCTCAATCAATCCAACTTTAAACTGCAGACTCAAAGAGGATGGTTCATTAGCTAAAACAATTACTTTAAAAGGAAGTTAAAAAGCCAACTGAAGAAAACAGAATTATGAAAATGCTGCTGGTTAGAGGTGGGTACAATATCATACAATGTTAATGCAGTCCATCAATAACAATATCAACTAACAATACAAGAGAAGTAATTCAAATTTACTGTAATATACAGTTAGCTGCAATAGTTGCATGCCACATCTCTTATTGGTCTTATGATATGAATATGTGAGAGAGAGGAGGTCAACAAAAAACTCACCTCTATCATCAATATCAAAAAGGCAGCACCTCAATATAACAAAAGTGCGAGCACAAACATCATACAATCAAAATCAACATTAAAGCAGCAGGAATCAACCAGATAAAAAGACGATCAAGTAAGTACCTACGAAGAATCAACCAGTGAACCAAACTTTGCCAAGGTACTCACAGCACTTGCACGAACAGTAGCATTTTCTAAGATCACACGATTATATATTGAGGTTTACTAGCTTAAGCCAGTTCTCTCCACCATACAGGTTGCATGCAGCATATGACTCAATGGAAAAGAAGACGGCCTTTTTTGATGCTTCACGTGCTAAAGATTTTCTTTTCATCTCTGATACCAAGGTAAAGGAAAATATTTTCACAGTACCATTAACAACAAACTGTAGTGCATGGTTTACTGTCACAAAGCAGTTTAAATAACAAGCCATGGTTACATGATCACTTGTTAGAAAGATAGGTAGATTGCCTTGGCTTTAGATTCATAATAGCAAGGATGTTTAATACAATTTACCTTCTCAGATGCGTGCTTACGCCAAAAGTGGAGATAGCCCTCCTGATGGCTTCATGTGTCCTAGTGTGTGGGAACTTCTAGTTAACCATTACAAGAGCTTACAAGCCGAAGAAACAGCGCAGCAGCCGGCACCATTGGCTGCATAGTATTCTTGCGAAGTAGATTCAACTAAATACTCCTAAAGATGAGGACCTTGTGGTGATTGGAACTGCAAGGTAGGCTTCTTTGGTTTCTTGACAGGCATTTAAATTTGGCATTTTTAAGCTAGACACAGATTGCAGCTATGGCTATCAGAAATGAACCAAAACGTGGTCTGGTCTGATGAGTAATAATGTCCGTTTTTGCCATTTTCTTTGTTGTTATATCATTCATTGAGGTATTGATTATGACTTGTTTTTTGAGCAATAAAAGAGAAAACTACGGCATGTAACGATGACTAGTATTTCTCTTAGGAACTCAAGAAGAGATCTAACCTACGTTATCCCTGATTTTTTCTTGTATACAACATAGACCTGACAGTTTGGGATTGTGACAGAACAACCCGTGATGCTAGGCAGGATGCACAAAGGAAGGAGGCACGTAGGGCACAGAGGCAAGGGAGGGCAGGACGTAGGACACGCAAGGCACGGAGGCACGTAGGGACCGAAGGCCGTAGGATGAGGAGGAGGAGGCGGCTGTGCTCGATAGACAGTGGAGGACGCACTTTTCACGAGAGACGAGAGGGAGAGATGACAGCGAGAGATGAGAGGGAGAAAGGAGGCAATGCGACGAAAAGAGAGAACTTAGCCGCCAATCAAAATTTTAAGGTAGATGTAGCGAGAACAAATACTGAGGATATGTTCTTACTATTTCCACGTTAATTAAATATCGAGAACATAGTGAAGATATTTCCACGATAAGTCTTCACAATAATGATCCTTGTTATGTCCACATTATTTTTTCTCAGTATAATTTTGCAAGGACAAGTCCTCACTATTTCCTTGCTAGTCGTCCTCACTAATTCAAGAAATTGTAGTAGTGTTGATAAGATTATCTTTGTGTTCAGCTGGAATGTTATCAAACATTGATACTTCAAGCATTATTTGGCCAACATAGTGCAATGAGTTCTGGCCTAACAGTTCTTAGGAACTAATTAGAAAGAGTTGCAATGCACGTACTCACAAACAACTATAAAAGAACCAACGCTAGAATGCCTTTCTTCTACTCTTTCTAGAGAAATATCAGAGCCAAACTTCGATCCTCTTGAAGTACACGATCAGTCTCCTTATCGTCCGTCGAGAAGCCATACAATCTTCTATGTCTCGTCCTTTGAGAAGATGAAGATCTACATAATTGCTCATAAAAATACTCCATCTCTCTAATATGATATATCATATATTGAGAAGAGATTATCCCTCGTTATATATTTTTAGTAAGATAATGTCATTATTTTTCCTTTTAAATTCAAAGAGAATAATTTTAATGATTAATATCTCTTAAAAGTAGTAATTATCGTGTTTAAAACCTTTCTAATTTGAAAACAAGAAAACAAAATTTCGCCACAGTGGACGTCTACTTGGACACTAATTTGTGGAAATGGACCAACAAATGTTCGACTTGGATGTCGGAAAGGTTTCTATTTTCTACATAAACTAGTGAATGTTTGATGCGGATGTTTGAAAAATCCTTGTCTTGTAAGATTAGCTAGTAAACATTCAGTGCAAACGTCCAAAAAATCCTTGTGTTGGTACTTTATCTCTAGCAGATGTCCACTAGATTACAGATTTACTTTTTTATTTTACTAAAATGGAGTTACACACTAATACATAGCTAATAAGCTGTGTATGAAGGATCAACCACCGTTAAATTGCTATTCTACAATTATAATGTGTATAAGAAAAAGACGAAAAAGAAAAGAAAAGAATCACATCAACTATTCATAAAGAATCTAAAGGTCAATAATAGATGTACAACCATGTTGGCTCTGTACTAGTGTACGACCTTATTGAAATCTTTTTATTTTTATTTATATTATTTTTGAATTATTGGTAGCAATTATCCAACGATCCCTCATTAATTCAAAAATGACATTTCACTTAGAGACAACTACGCTCAATATTAGGATGCCCCATAGACTTGAATTCCTCCTTTGTGGCTTGACTTTTTACAAGATGTAAGTGGACTAAGCCTTCAACTCATCAACCTTTATAGTCTATCAATCCACACACAGTCTCCTCAGTTCTTTAATCTGGTAACACAATAATGGTCCTATTTCAAACTTAGTGTCTGCTAGTGTTCTTTAGGATAGTCTACATGTCTTATAGGAAATAGCCTCATCTCCACACTGCATAAGCAAGTTCATTGAAATCTTAGATTTCATGGTATAATGTTTCAAACCTTCCTGTAGTCTAACCACTGTGGTGCTAATATCACTTTGGCATGAAGTCCCTGACGTCTTGATGGTGCTAACTCCATCATGGCTTGTAGTCTCAAATTACTATGATGCTGAGCCACATTATTGTAATATAAGGCCTCAGACCCCTTCCTATGGTGCTACCTATAATGTGCCTCCTACAAAAGCACAATGCATCCTAGATGCATAAGGACATGATAAGGCATCTTGCCAACCTCAATTGGATATGCACTATAAGGAATAGGCTTATTGGAGTCCAACTCTATCAGAATAAATAAATTATGCAACAAATCAATAAACCACCTCTTTCTTCTTTGAACCATTAAATAAAAGTTTAATAGATTGTTCTTTGAACTAATAACAAATATTTAAATGTTAGAATACATAAATGTTTACAATGTAGACATTAGTCCTATTCATTTTGAAGTCTTCTCCATGAATTCTCTTTTGAGAATTTTTGTAAAGGGATTAGGCCAGCTAGATTCTCCTGACTTCTAACATTAATCACCGTAATCATGCCCCTTTTAAGTAGATTACAAAAATGTGCATGGGGGATCCGCATAGCCCTCTTTCATCAGTTGTACAAATCATTACAAGCAGTTGTCGTAGATGCTTGATTGTCAAAAGAGATAGCAATGCCTAGCATTCTTTCCCTGTATGGTGGAAGATCAAATAGTAACTCTTTGAGATACTCTACCTCCTTGACTGCGACCCCTAATGCATAAAACTCAATTCCATAAAGGATTTTGAGTTAACATTCTGCTTCTTTGACTTCCACGATATAGCAGCTCCACCAAGTAGAACACTCTGCTTCTTCGACTTTCACGATATAGCAGTTCCACCAAGTACAAAGACAAATTCATCGCACTATAAGAAAAACATGATTTTGCAAGGACAATAGTCCTAATAATGTCCTTGCAAAGTTGTCGCTAAGTCCTCGTTATAGTGTTTACCGAGGACTTAGTGAGGATTGTTTATCCTTGAGAAAAAAGAACTCGTTAAATCAATATTGCGAGGACATATCCTCGTAATGTGCTCGTTATATAGTAGCGAGGACAATGCGAGAAAATTATTCCTCGCAATGTCCTCGTTACTACCTTGTTATTCCCTCGCAATATGCTCGCTAAGTGCTTGCTAATTATGTGAGATTGTGTCGTTATTCAAGATCTAACAAGGACATTATGAGGAAATTTCGTCATTATTGTGAATGAAGACACTATTTTTTACGAGGACTTTGTGAGGAGATGTCCTCGTAATGTCCTCGCTAATTCTAGGTAGGAAAAAAAATAAAGCAATACATTACAAAATTGAACACATATATTACACATAAACAAATTTTATATAAAAAAGTTTTAATTGATCATACAACATAAGATTTTACACATTCATTTATTTACAAAATAGTAGCTAATACAATACTAAAATGTCTTAATACAAGTCACTCAATATAATACAAGTCAAAACGATATATTACATATATTAAATTACATTCAAATACATTCACAAGTATATTAAATTACACATATATTACACATAAACAAATTTTATATAAAAAAGTTTTAATTGATCATACAACATAAGATTTTACACATTCATTTATTTACAAAATAGCAACTAATACAATACTAAAATGTCTTAATACAAGTCACTCAATATAATACAAGTTAAAACGATATATTACATATTACTTTTTTCGAGAACCAACTTGCTTTCCTTTACCTTTTAATGATGATGTATGGATGGAGTGATGACGACGTGTATACTCCTCGTAATCCTCGTCGTCGTCACTTGGGAAATCTTCCTGCTAGTCCTCATATCTTTTGATTATAAGAAACAAACTTAAAATATATTATGATGGATAATAATTATATTATAATGTTGAATTCATGACAATTTATGCATATCAAAAATTTTAAAACTAAATAAAACTTTACCTTACAAGTCGATTTTCTAAAGTCTGTATTTTATCTCTTATTTCATTCCTTAATTCAATCTTTATTTTTGAGCGTATTTCACTTCTAAAATCCTCCATTATTGTAGCCGCCATTTGTGATAACTGAGAAGTGAAGAACTCTGGATCTAATGAAGCAGAAGCCTGAGATGTGAAACGATACCGCCCAATAGAAGGCGTAGAAGAACCAATGGAACACTCTTCTAAGTAGTATGGATCTAAACCACTCAGGCATTGCTTTCTTGATGAACTACCTATGTTCCTTTCCATCGAAACTTGTTACCAAAGTTTTTTGTCAAAGGTTGGATGTTCATCGACATAATTGTCTCTATATTTTTGTTGGTACAAGACGGTGTACCTATCTTGTATAAATAAATACAAGAAGTTAGTTAGAGATAAAATAAGATATAAGTGTATATTATTAAAGTAACTTTAATTATAGTAATGATTACTTACAAGTACGTCCTTCGCACTTAGAGTTGACCAAACATGCTTCGACCCACTAGTGTTAGATGCAGTCCGCCACTCAACTATTGTAGGTTCCCTATATAATTTAGTGGCCTATAACAATTGAAACACACACACACACATACAATTATAGTTTCTTTCAAAAATGGAAAATCTCACGTTGGAATTTTCTACGGAGAGTAATATTTAGATCAACACAATAAGGTCAAACAGAAATTACAGAATTATAGCAAACATTGAACTTCTTGAGTGTGAAATAATACGAAAAAAACCTACAAGATTCATATACCAATTCAAAAGATATGGAAGTATAGTTTTACAATAAGGTTACAAAATGAAATTTAGATATTCCCAGAAGGAGATATACTCAACCAAGTAATTAATGTACAGTCTGATCTCTACATGCAAAGTATAAATCTCATCAATAAGAAGAACATCAACTTCATAAATCTCTAGTTATAATCTTTCTTGAAATGGCTCTTAAAATTACATACTTCTGTAGAAAAACCATTCCTACAAGAACTTTAAGCTATTTTCACTTTCTTCCTCTTCCTTCTTCTCCTCCTCTCCTCTTGCAAATAAAGCTCCAACAAAGAGCACTAATTTCTGTCCTCTTCCCGTTTCATCCTCTTTTTTATATCACTCTCCCTTCAAATGACAAGAACAAGGTATTTGTGCCATGTGGTATGGGTTATGGTCCCACATGTGCAATTGAGAGATACTTGGAGGTTAAATGGATTGGGAACTTTATCAATTATGTTATTAGCTCAATCTCTCATGTAATTTTAATTAGTTGTGTGAACATAAAATTCTACACCTTATTATCCCTTACTTAATAAGCTATAATATTATAACATGTACAAATATAATCAATAAACTTAGTATTTGGTAGAGGTTAAAATGCATTGTGTTACATAGATGATGCAACAACCTTTAATAAACTTTGTTAGATGATGCAACAGTCTTCAAATGGGTGTTAGCAAGTTGTGAAACATGTGCTTAGATATTTGAAAGTGTCACACCTGCCTATCCCTATACCATGATAAATAAGCCATGTGGCCTAAACACCACATATAATTTGATGAGTTAAGAATATCAATAAATTATAAACTTGGTATTCCCTCAATACATAATTATTAAAGTAGACATATATAACTAGACATAGAACAGAAACATACAAAACATCATTTTCAGGTATCCATAGTTATATTACAATCTACATCAAGTCCAAAATGAAGGCCTTTTGATAAAAATAGATAAAGTTCAAATCTGTATCTTAATCAACCATCACTAATGACACATTATTTATGTCACCTGAGAAAAGAAAATGCAACCAAGGGAATGAGTGTGACATGTACTCAGTATGTAACAAGATCATTCAATAAGAGAAAATCATCAACACCAACTTAAGATCGACAAAGATCATTGATCAAAGTTTAAATCAAGAGAATACCAACTTAAGATGAATGCATTTCATCATTTTAAGATAAATCAACACCACAACATATTCTTATCTAATTTTACTTATGAAAATATTTAAACATCCTTTGCCACATAATTAAGCATTGGCTTTAACACCTCAAATGCAAACACCTCAATTTAAGCACCTCTTATGTGTTCAAGAATACAAACACCTCAATTTAAGCACCACAAATGCAGGAAGATGGGGTTAGACATGCTCATGTTTTGATATTTTTCCCTTGGTTGAAGGATCCTTCTAAACTTACATGCTACATGTAACCATGCCGGCGACAGCCTCGAGGACTTCGACGTGAAAGGCTAAAAGCACGAGGGTCGGCAAAGTCATGGCAAAAGAAACAATAAAATAAAAAGTGCAAATGCAGGAGTCGCCACCTAGTCTATTAGAATGAAGACGAGGAAAACCATATAAAACATACAAATCATGCAGTGGAAAAGCAGGTCATAAACCATAAATGGGTAAAGATCTCTGTTACGCACGAGGAAGGTATTAGACACCCTCGTGCACCCGATAAATCAGTCTTCTATTGGTTTCTCATTTGCTTATGAAATGTCGGCTTTTCAGCCTTTTCTGTACGCTTGAGGGCGATATGCCATGCCATGCTAATGTGTGGTGTCTAAAATATGGGTGCATGATGTGTAGGGGTGTGTCCTAATGCTCAGAAGTATCACTCGTATGTCGGGTCAAGTGTCGATGCAAGGTCATTGTATGACTAAAATCAAAGATATATCAATTTTGAGTGATTTTTCATCCTTGCTTTGCTATATGCCAAATGCTATCTAACATGCATAAAAATGGTTGAAAACGGAGTTATGCCTCCCGGGCAAATCAAGGAAGAAAACCAAAAAAAAAAACTAGAGGCGAATCGAAACAAAAATCATGCTAGAAAACCATGCAAAAGTGGCTATGTGCTACTGAAAAACAGGCCAGTGTGCCTGTTGGGTGCGCCAGACTGGTGCTCCAGTCTGGTGCGCCACCTAGGTGCTCCTCTGTGGGCCAGAAGGATGTGCTGAGGGAAAACAGAAATCAATGCAATGCCAAATCACATGAGAATGCATTTTGGAAATGTATGCAATGTAAGATCCTTTGCAAAACTTAGAAAATATGCCTCAAAAGTGAAAGAAATGCAAGTGCAATGACTTGTGGACCTTGTGCTCAAGGGTTGGTAGCCTCACACAAGACCTCACCTACTTTATGCTAAATGAGAGAAGCAGGATTCAGCCATATCTCTGGATCATGGGCTAATGCACAAGGCTCTCCACGTAGGAGTAAAGTGCAACCAGCCTACCAGATTCTGACCAAGGACTGAATATCCAAAGGGAGAAAACAACTAGAAAAAAATCTTGCTTAAAACTGAAAACATGCATGCAAAACCATGGAAGATCAAAGAACGAACAGTAAAAGGATCAGGCTCAAAGTCATTCAGAAAACCATGCAAACAGGTATGCAAAAGTGAATGTTTTGCTCTCTGACCAGTCTGGTGCACCTGAATGGTGCGCCAAGGTGGTGCTCTGGGTTGGTGCGCCATATAGGTGCTCCAGATTGGTGCTCCCCCGAAAATCTGGATCAGACTGCAATCTGATCCAGAATCTGACCCAGAATAGAGATGGGTGATTTATACTAATGCAGGTTGATTTATGCGGATGTTAAAAGCTGAAAGCATGACAGGATGCATATGATTAAAGCCATCTTACCATCATTTGATTAAAACAAGAAGATTTAATGGGTTCATGGCAGAAACGCATACAAAATGCAAAAGAACAAACATGAAACAAGTAAACCCAACAAAACACATGTAAGTGATGATCATACGAAGAATATTTCTACTGCATAACTTAATGTATAGGTGCTTGGCATGGATCTATGTGCAGAGAAATAGTAAGAAAAAAGATAGCTCATACAAGCAACATAGTGCAGATTTTTATACTAGAAACAAAGTAAACATGCTTGCAAACAAAAGTGTAGATTTGCATGGAGAGCACCTTGCAAGGAGGACAAGTAAATTCATCATAGAAACCTCATGAAAACACAAAAAAATCAGACCATATGTGGAATTTCTAGCATGCTTTATTCCAATGCACAAGAATAAGAACTTAAAGGAAAAGTGGGAAGGACCTACCTTGTCCAAGATGTTTCTTCAAAAAAAGACCCAAGATAATAAGCTCCTTGATGCTTTGAAAGGGCTGAGAATATCTCTGGATACAAGGAATAGCTTGAGAGCTCAAGTGGATAGTTGCAGAATTCTGGAGAAGGCTGGCTGTAGCTGTGTGTGTCCAACCCCAAATGGCTGCCTATAGGGGTCTATATATAGGGATTTTTCAAGGGTAACTCCTGAGAAAGCAAGGAGCCTCGTAGACAAAAAGCCTAGAAGATTCCATGGCATATTCGTTGGTAGAGGTAACAACCATGGGAGGTGGAAAGCCAGCAACCAACGGCTTGAGAAATGGCTGGGCTCCAAGTATGTGCGCCAGGTATGTGCGCCAGGTTGGTGTGCCAGGTAGGTGTGCCAGGTAGGTGTGTTAGCTAGGTGTGCTAGGTAGGTGTGCTAGCTAGATGTGCCAAGTAGGTGTGCTAGCTAGGTGCTCTCCCCTACTTGTCTGGATTTCTAGTTGGGCTGCGGGCCTGCTATAGGTCTAGATTTGGTTTAGCTAATATGATTCAAGGGTTAGCCACATCCAAAGCAACATTTGGAAAGCTTATCTATGAGGCACCTCAAAATCAGGGTGTCTACACTACAATAATGGATTTGCTGTGTAATAGCAATGCTATGTATTGGAAAAGTTTTGGCTCTTTATATATGTTGCAGCAAACCAAATAAAGAGAGCATGCACTAATTCAAGTGTTGTCTTAGAGAAGTTCAGACTAGAAACACAACCTTTCTTTCCAATATGCGAGTATTTATAAAAATGGAAATTGTGTTCACTAAGCATGACTCCACTTGTAAAGTTGATCAAATTCAAATGGTTGGTTATAAATGTGATCTGAACTATGATATTTCATTGCATATTTGAATTGTTGTGTGTCAACTGTCATAACCATGACCATAAGCATATTCATAAATCAAGGTGTGGAGTATTGGTCATGGTCAAGCAGCATCTGAATTATTTAATCATGTCATAAGAACGGAGTATCCCGTGCATTTATAGGTATACAAAACCTGATGCTCTTTTCAACCAATCATAATCATAAGTATTCACAAGTGAGGTTTGGCTCATTTTGGTTTCTTTTGGATGTAGTTGCATCTAACCCTTTTGAGAAGAGAAGAAAATAAATTAGTATGCAAACCAAATCCTTAGTTTGTGCCACTTGATAGTAGATCGTGATTGCAATAGTTCAAGGAAATCTCACCAACACTTTAATTTTTAATCATTGCCACAAAATCTCACCTTTGAAACCATTCTAAATATCAACACACTCCACCAAAACTTTGTGATATTGCATACATATCTTAGGTAAATAGATATTTACATATTTTAATTTTAAAATTTGAAAAATAAAACATGTAGGAAGAGGAGGCTGTGTCGGAAGGAGGAGGAGGCTATGGCTGGCGGTGGGCAGGAGGTGGAGGATGCTATGCTGAAGGGAGGAGGTTTTGTCTGGCGACAGGTGGGAGGAGGAGGAGGACAACAAGGTTATGCTGGTGGGAGGAGGAGACAATGTCCAATGATGGGTGGGAGGAGGAGGAGGATGTTGTGCTAGTGGGATAAGGTTGTGTTCGGCGACAGGCTGGAGGAGGACGAGGACGAGGACGATGAGGCTATGTCGGCGAGAGGAGGAGGACGTCCAAGGAGGCACTGCAGAGGTGGCGTATGGCATTAGAGGAGGTGTTGCGGTGGAGGAGGAGGAGCATGTCAGGGGAGGTGGAGGAGGTTCCATGGAGGATGAGGTGGATGAGTGAGAGTATGAAAGGGGAAGAGGAGGAGGTAGACGAATGAGAGTATTAGGATAAGAAAGAAAGGAGAAAAACGACCCACGTCTGGGTATTTTAGATTTGATTTGTCCTTGCTAAAAAAAAGCAAGGACATTGCGAGAAACACTTTTCACTAAATACTCGCCATATTATTGTAAGGTCATGTCTTCTCTAACTTCTCACTATATGTCCTCGTTATATGCTTGCAAGGACATTTCCTCGTTAAGTCCTCACCATCTGTCCTCGCAAAATGTAAATTTTTTGGTAGTGCTGGTGGATATTCCATCTTTCTCTCCTCCCCAACTCGCATATGAGTATGCTTCAATCATAGTGGGATAGCTAGTAAAATGTAGAGCATAATCCATGGTTCCTTTAAGGTAAGCCATTATCTTTTCTATAGCAATTCAATGCTTCCTGCCTAGATTATTAGTGAACCTGCTTAACATACTTATAGTAAATGCTATGTCTAGCTTAATACAATTCATTGCACACATGAGACATTCAATAACTTTGGAATACATTAGTTGCCGTACAACTTTTCCACTATTTTCCTCTAACTTACACACATAGTCATACAATGTGTATGCTATTACCAAGTCAGAATACTTATACTTCATAAGTATATTCTCAATATAGTGAGACTGAGTTAACGCGAAACCCTCTGAAGCCCTCAGTATCTTGAACTCCAGGATCACATCTGTAAGTCTCATGTCCTTTATACAAAACTTGGATGAAATAAATTTCTTTGTATCTTTCATAACCTCTGTAACACCCTACATTTTCCATAATAATTTAAAACAAATTAAATTACGAGAAAATTAAATCCAAATATAAAATATCTAACTACTAGAAACCTATGTGTGCGGTTAGGAGATTTCAGACTATATGCACTACGCTAAACCTCTGCATGTTTGCACTTGCAAACCAAAAACACGAGGAAAACGCATGAGCGACAGAAGTCACCCAGTACACACCTTAAAAAAACGGCGGGAAAACGAAATCATAATTAATTTTGTTCCCTTTAAGTTCATTTTGCAAACCATTTCTCAAAGCCTCACAAACCAGGCTCACACCGGCCAAAACCACAACTAGGCTTCTATTAGTCCAAAACTACAAGCAAAGGCCCTCAATGGCCAAAACCACACATAGTGAATCGGGAAGCCCGGTGCTAAGCAATCAAACTCTAGCCACACGTAGTCCACCAAGGAGCAACCACAACATTCTGCACTGTCATAGTGACGACCACTCTGTGTAGGAGCGTTCACCGTCCCATGATTCTCCCTCTCTAGAGAACCCTCAAAAAGCTAACCCCTCCATAGGAAGGCTGTCCTGTCTCTCAGGACGCTATCAGCTACGGGGCACATGTCCCACCTGCATTGGCCACCACAAGGTACGCGTCCTCACGGCATCCTCCACACACGGTGCTCAGGAGGGAGTGTCATACCTCCACACCCGAGCCTTAGTGCTCACAGCGACAGTAAGAGTATCATATCTCCCCGTCATGCTATAAGACACCTCAATCCGTGGACCACAACCCTAGCCTCGAGACAACAGTCAAGGAATCTCATACCTCCAGAACCCGAAGTCCCTCAGCCTCAAGTATCTTGACCCCCGACCTCGACAAGGGTATCGTGCCCGACCACCCAAGAATGTCATCACATTCTCTAGTCTCGACGATATGATCCCCCACTGTCTCGGTCCGCACACAGAAAATCAGGAAAACCATTTTCCAAATCTGCCAACTCATCTCTTTGAAATCATTTTCAAACCATTTTCATATCTTTGAAAACTCTTCCAAAACCTCCGCAAGACAACACATCAGGTGTCCCGAGGGACCATTACTGACAGCCTGTAATCCCATCTCAATGGGACAAAACAAACCATTCGAGAAAACCCCTAGAAATCAGATTTTATAAATATATTTGGACCTTGATTTGGCATGCTGAAAAACAGGTTCGGTATGCCAAAATCCACTGATTCGGCATGCCGTTCTGTCTCTGGTATGTCGAAATTCACTGGATCGGTCGATCAGAAGGATTCGACAGGTCGAATCCACTGGAGGACCAATACTGTTAGAAAAATGGCATGTCAAATGGATTCGGTATACCGAAATTCACTGATTCGGTATGCCGTTTCCACTTTGGTATGTCGAATTCTGCGAATCCCAGAAAATGGCCCAAAACCTTACTGTTTGAAATCGCCCAACGTGGGAGCTCCGATCGGGCTTCTCAAACAACTACCAAAAATCTCACATAAAACATAAGATGTAGACTCTCAAGTCTACTCCAAAATCCAACAAACAAAATCAAAATCCATTTACCATACATCAAGATATAAAATTGCAAAGACATATGGGTCAAAACGACTTAAAACGCAACCACTGGCATAAATGTCCATAAATCCACCATAAATCCTTATAAAATCACAATAAATTCTAGGAATGTAAATTTACCTAGATTTCATGCAATCCTATTAATTTCTACCATTTCATGCTCTCTATTACAGAGGTTGGAGATGCGTTCCTATGAAACATGCGTCGACGATCCTCCGGCTGACTCCGACGACCACGACCCTCGCCAAGGCACACACGACCATAAGGACACACCACCCGAGCTCCACACGCCAACACAAGGCACCGCACGCCTCCATTTTCCCTTGAGCACACTGAACAGAGGAAGGGGAACGTAGAAGAGGAGGGACAGGGGAGGGAGAGTGAAAGAGAGGAAGAGAGAATCGGGGAGGAGGTGGAGGAGATGGGTGAAGGGAGAGAACGAGTGGAGGGGGAGAGAAGGAAGGAAGGTGGCGTGCTCGGGATGAGAAGACGCACGGAGAGGGAGAGGAAAAGAGGTGCGGAGGAAGAGTCATCGGTCGCGCATATAAATATGCATCCCAAGGTGGTAGTTGCATGCATGCATGCATAGTGCAGCCACTAGTCTCCCGCACAAGTCAACAACCGCACCGAACTCTCCCACCAAACGGCCCACAATGAGGGCCCCACATAGATCCACACCCGGACCCCATACGCACAGTGCCAACCACGCACAAGGACGCGCAATCAGAAGCCGGCTAAAGTCCAAAAGCATAAATCCACACAACGGGTCTCAAAACAGTAACACCCGTCTAAGAATAAAATTCATAAAAATGTAAATAATTACAGAATGAATTTTACGGGTGTTACAACCTTTGTGTCAATACCAAAGATAAGTATATCATCTACATAAAGACATATGATGATTCCTTGTCCATTAGTAAATTTTATGTAAATACATTTATCAACATCATTGACTTTGTAGCCATTTAACTTAATCACTTTGTCAAATTTCTTATACGACATCTTGGGAGCTTACTTCAGTCGATATAAAAATCTTACAAATTTACATGCCTTTCGCTCTAGTTCCTTGACTACGAATCCATCAAGTTAAATCATGTAAATTTCCTCAATCAAGTCTTCATATAAAAGTGCAATTTTTACATCCATCTAATGTATCATCTTCTTTTGTATTGTAGCCATTGCAATTAATAAACGAATAGTGGAAATATGAGCTACTAAAGAATATGAATCAAAATAATCGATGCCTTTCTTCTATGTAACTCCTTTTGCAACCAATATAGCCTTGAACTTGTCCACTGAACCATTAGCTAACATCTTCTTCTTGAAGACTCATTCACTGTCGATTGGTTTTGAGCCATCAGGTAGATCTATCAACACCCATGTGTTGTTAGCCTTTATTGAGTCGTATTCATTTTGAATTGCATCTTACCAAAATGCTGCATCTCTAGATTGCATTGCTTCCTTGAAGCTTTGTAGATCACTTTCTATGCTGTAAGTGGTAAATCAAGTCCAAAGGTATTCTCCTTTCTTACTCTCTTGATTGGTAGCTCCTCCACTTGGGGTATAACCCCCTCGATCATAGATTCTAACTCATTGTTAGATACTAGAATCTCGTTCTCTTTTGTAGAGAGATTTTCTAAAAGATCATGCAACATGATGCTTTTATCTTTGATGAACTTCTTCACGAAATACTCTACATCTCAAGTTTCTATATTGGAATTCATGTTCAAATCTTGAAACCTTCGAACATCACTACTCTTAGCATATCTCAGAAATACTACCTTGGTTGTACAAGTTCCCAACTTATTAATCTTCATGTCTAGTAGCTTAACATAGGTTAAGCACTCCCATACTCTAGTAGATCCTAGACTAGGTCGAATCTTGAATCAGAGTTTGTGCGGTGTTATCTCTGTCTTAAAGAAAGACACTTTATTCAAAATATAGCTTATTGAAAGAACTGTTTCACTCTAATAGCAAATCAACAGCTCGATTGTCAACAACATAGAATTGACCATCTGAGTTAAGGTCTTATTCTTCCTTTCTGCTACTCCATTTGACTGATGAAAGTATGGAGTTGTGGTTTTATTCTCGATACCATACTCTACGTGGAATGCCACAAACTCCTTGGATCGGTATTGCCTTCCTCAGTTACTTCTTAGTCTTTTCAGTTTTCTTTCTGTTTGTTTTTGTACTTGAGCCTTGAAATCCATAAATTTCTCAAATATTTCATCTTTTGACTTCAGTTGAAAAACAAAAGTATATTTAGAGTAGTCATATATGAAGGTAAGAAAATACTTTATTTCGCTTCTGTTGGTGAAGCTTTTGAAATCACATGTATCAGAATGGACCAATTCTAAAATTTCTTTAAGCCCGAAAACTCTTTTAAATGGCTTTCTAGCGATTTTCGTTTGTACACAAATCTCACACTTCTCGTGTGTTACCCCCACAATTTGGAATAAGTCTGAGATTAGACATTTTTCTAATTCTCTTGTAGTGCACATGCCCAAGTTTATGGTGTGATAACTCATGCAAATAAGCACAATCAGAATTTATTTCTTCCTTGAGATATGGCAAATTGGATTTTTTTTTTTAAGGCTTTTTTAGTCAGGTTTTGTTTTGATTGGATTTTTTGATGATCAAAAGATAATACCATCGCATTCACTAAGAGGACACATGTTTGGCAAATTCGTTTTTGTCATACATCTAAATCATTTTTCATTTATTTGAATTGGATTTAGTACATAAACGATAAACGATGAAGAAGACTACATGAGCAGTGAAAAAAAAAAATCTGAAAACAGTAAAATTTTGCAAATGAATAGTATTACTAAATGAATTGTGTAATAAACCAATAACTTCTCAAATTTGATAAGATCTTGTCCTAACATCCTTATATTATTAATATTCATAACCTAATTGATTAATGCAATAACGAAATTACGCTTGAAGATGCATAACCTAATTGATAATATGTGAAATAGGATTTAGGCATAAATAAATTTTTTTTTTGAAAATATAGAAAGATCTTACTTACGTATAACGAAAAATCCACTTAAAAAGACAATTTACATACTTTACTAATATATTATTGTTACGATATGTAGACTTCATTAAAAAAAAAATGAATAATAAATTTAAAAATAATGTGCAAATCTAATCTTGATGGACATGGTCAATGCAATGCTCATTCCGGTCGTCTAATGCCAGGGACCATTTTTTGTAGAGAGATGGTGGTGCGTGTCGTTTGGGCAACCACCTGAATTGATGACAAATCAACTTTTTTGTTGGCTAGACGGAATCTGGTTGAGGTGCAACAACCTTGGATGGTCATTTATTAATGCCGTGCCATGCCAGGCCTGTATTTTCATTGATAATAATTAAAATACTAATTATATGTGAAATATTTACAATCTAAGTATAAATAGAAGTTTTTCCTACGAATATAGAGAGATCTATGCTTGTGTATATATTTGGCCACTACAGTGCAACAAGTTCTAGCCAAACTGTTCTTAGAAACAAGTGGGGAAGAGTCGCAATGTGTGTGCTCGCAATCGACTATCAAAGAACCAATACTAGAACACCTTCCTTCTACTCTTTCTAGAGAAATAACAGAGTCAAACTTCGATTCTCTTGAAATACACAATCAGTCTCCTTCTCATTTGCCAAGAAGTCATACAATCTTCTCTGTTTCGTCCTCTGAGAAGATGAAGATCTACATAATTACTTACTAGAATACTCAATCACAAAAATCTCTCTCTCTCTAATATGATGTATCATATATTGAAAAGAGATTATCCTCCTTATATATTTTTTAATAAGATAATGTCATTATTTTTCCTTTTAAATTCAAAGGAAATAAATTTCGTTATTAATATCTCCTAAAGGTAGCAACTATCATGTTTAAAATCTTTCAAATTTAAAAACAAGAAAACACAATTTCGTCGCAACGGATATCTGCAATTATTTGTGTTGTGACTCTATCTGCAGCAAATGTCCCTTAGATTACTAATTTACTTTTTTATTTCACTAAAATAGAGTTGCACACTAACGCACAATTGATAAACTGTGCATGAAGGATCAACCATCATTAGTTTGCTATCCTATAATTGTAATGTGTGTAAGAAAAAGACAAAAAAGAAAAGAAAAGAATTACATCAAGCATTCTTAAAAAATCCAAAGGTCAACAATTGATGTACAACCATTTTGCCTATGCAATAGTGTACAGTCTCATTGGAATCTTTTTATTTTTATTATTTTTGAATTATTTGTAGTAATTATCCAATAATTCCCTACTAATTCAAAAGTGACGATCCACTTAGAAATAACTACGCTCAATGTTAGAATGCCCCACAGACTCGAATTCCTCCTTTGTGGCATTAACTTCTTACAAGATGTGAGTGGACTAAGCCTTAAACTCATCAACTTTCATAGTCTATCAATCCACACATAGTCTCCCTAGTTCTTTAATCTGGTAATACAATAAAGACCCTATGTCAAACTTAGTGTCTGCTAGTGTTCTTTAGGATATTTTACACGTCTTATAGGAGACAACCTCATCTCCACATTGCATAAGTGAGTTCATTGAAATCCCAAATTTCTTGGTATAAGGTTCCAAATCTTCCTATGATCTACCCACTATGGTGCTAATATTACTTTGGCATGGTGTTCCTGACCTTCTGATGGTGTCGATTCTATCATGGCTTGTAGTCTCAGACTATTATAATGTTGAACCACGTTATTGTAGTATAAGGTCCAAATCCCTTCCTGTGGTACTATCCACAACGTGCCTCCTACAAAAGTACAATGCATCCCAAATGCATAAGGACTCAAGAAGGCATCTTGCCAACCTCAACTGGAGATGTACTATAAGGAATAGGCTTATTGGAGTCCAACTCTATCAGAATAAATAAATTGTGCAACAAACTAATAAACCACCTATTTCTTCTTTGAACTACTAAATAAAAATCTAATAGCTTATTCTCTAAACTAATAACAAATATTTAAATGTTAGAATACATAAATGTTTACAATGTAAATATTAGCCCTATTCATTTTGAAGTCTTCTCCATGAATTCTCTCTTGAGAATTTTTGTAACGGGATTAGGCTAGCCAGATTCTCCCGACTTCTAACATTAATCACCGTGATCATGTCCCTTTTAAGTAGATCAGAAAAATGTGCATGGTGGATCCGCATAGTCCTCTTCCATCCGTTGTACAAATCATAATCAATAGTTGTTGCAGATGCTTCATTGTCATGAGAGAAAGCAATGCCCGACATTCTTTTTCTGAATGGTGGAAGATCAAACAGTAACTCTTTGAGATACTCTTCCTCCTCAACTGCGATCGTTAATGCATAAAACTTAGATTCTATAAAAGATTTCAAGATAACACTCTACTTCTTTGACTTCCACGGTATAGTAGTTCCACCAAGTAGAACACTCTGCTTCTTTGATTTCCACAATATAGCTGCTCCACCAAGTAGAAAGACAGATTCACCTATGGATGTTCTATCTTTCTCTCCTCCCCAACATACATCTGAGTATGCTTCTATCATAGTGGAATAGTCAGTAAAATATAGAGTATAATACATGGTTCCTTTAAGGAAAGCCAATATCCTTTCTATAGCAATCCATTGCTTCTTACCTAGATTATTAGTGAACTTGTTTAACATACTTACAACAAATGCTATGTCTGGCCTAGTACAATTCATTACACACATGAGACTTTTAATAACTTTGGAATACTTTAATTGTCATACAATTTTTGCACCATTATCCTTTAACTTGCACACATAGTCAAACAGTGTGTATACTATTGCTAAGTCAGAATACTTATACATCGTAAGTATATTCTCAATATAGTTAGACTGTGTTAAGGCGAAACCCATTGAAGTCCTCACTATCTTGATCTCCAGGATCACATTTGCAAGTCTCATATCCTTTATGCTAAACTTGTATGAAAAAAATTTCTTTGTATCTTTCACAACCTCTGTGTCAATATTATAGATAAGTATATCATCCACTTAAAGACATATGATGATTCCTCGTCCATCAGTAAATTCTGTGTAAACGCATTTATCAACATCACTAACTTTGTAGTCATTTAATTTGATCACTTTGTCAAATTTCTCATGCCACATCTTAAGAGCTTACTTCAGTCTGTTGAGAGATCTTACTAATTTACATACATTTCTCTCTACTCCCTTGACTACGAATCCATCAAGCTGAATCATTCAATCAAGTCTCCATATAAAAGTGCAATTTTTACATCCATTTGATGTATCATCATCTTTTGTACTGCAGCCATTGCAATTAATAAATGAATTGTGGAAATACAAGCTATTAGAGAATATGAATCAAAATAATTGATGCCTTTCTTCTGTGCCACTCCTTTTGCAACTAGTGTAACCTTGAACTTGTCCACTAAACCATTATCTAACGTCTTCTTCTTGAAGACCATTTGCTGCTGATTGGTTTTGAACCATTAGGTAGATCTACGAACATCCATGTGTTGTTAGCCATTATTGAGTTGTATTCATCTTGGATTGCATCTTACCATAATGCTGCATCTCTAGATTGCATTGCTTCCATGAAGCTTTGTGAATCATCTTCTTTGCTATAAGTGATAAAATCAGGTCCAAAGGTCTTTTCCTTTCTTACTCTCTTGATTGGTGGCTCCTCCACTTGTGGTATAACTTCCTCGATCAGAGATTCAAGATTCTCCTTTCTTACTGGAATCTTGTTCTCTTTTGTAGAGAGATCATGCAACATGATGCTCTTATCTTTACTGAACCTCTCCACGAAATACTCTGCATCTCGAGTTTCTCTATTGGAATTCGTTTTCAAATCTAAAAACCTTCTAGCATCACTACTCTCAACATATTCCAGAAATACTACCTTGGTTGTATAAGTTCCCAACTTGTTAATTTTCATGTTTAATAGCCTAACGTAGGCTAAGCACTCCCATGCTCTAGTAGATCCCAGACTACGTCGAATCTTGAATCAGAGTTCGGGTGGTGTCGTATTCGTTTTAGAGAAAGACACTCTATTCAAAATATAGCTTACTTAAAGAACTGCTTCATCCCAGTAGCAAATCAACAGTCCGACTGTCAACAACATAAAATTGACCATCTTAGTCAAGGTCTTATTCTTCCTTTCTACTACTCCATTTGATTGAGGACAGTATGGAGCTGTGGTTTCATTCTCGATTCTATGCTCTACGTGGAATGCCGCAAACTCCTTAGATCGGTATTCCCCTCTTCTATTACTTCTTAGTCTCTTCAATTTCCTTCCTGTTTGTTTTTCTACGTGAGCCTTGAAATCCATAAATTTCTCAAATGTTTCATCTTTTGACTTCAGCAGAAAAACAAAGGTATATTTGGAGTAGTCGTATATAAAGGTAATAAAATACTTCATTTCGCCTCTATTGGTGAAGCTTTTAAAATCACATGTATCAGAATGGACTAATTCTAGAATTTCTTTACTTTGGAAACTCTTTTAAAGGGCTTTCTAATGATCTTCATTTATACACAAATCTCATACTTCTCGTGTGTGTTACCCCCACATTTTGGAACAAGTCCAATATTAGATATTTTTCTAATTTTCTGATAGTGCACATGTCCAAGTCTATGGTGTTATAACTCATTCAAATAAGCACAATCAGAATTTATTTCATTAATAGAAGCCAAAGACACATTTACAATGACAAGTTTATACATCCTTTTAATTTTAAAAGTCTTGTCAAAATACACCCCATTGAAGGAAAAGACTACTTTGCTTCCTTTGACATGCTACTCCAACCGAGAATCATCAAGATAGTACTCAGCAATGAGATTCTTTGTTGTTTCTACTACATGCTTCGCATTGCTCAATGTTAATGTCTTCGTGAAAGACAACTCTAACACCACTTGGCAACACCTAAGACCTTTGATTGTGTGTGATTTGCCATTTCCACTATCTCGTTCCCAATTACTGGCTGATAAGAAGAAAACCAAGCTTGATTATTGCAGACATGGCATGTAGCACCAGAATCTAGAGACCAATCGACCTTGTTGTTCTTAGCATTCTCGTGTCCAATCATCACTCTGATGTTGTTCACCTCTTGCATTTTACAATCTCATCCCCAGTGGCCTGTCTTTTCACATTTGAAGCATGCATTGGCCTCCTTGGCCTTCTTCTTGAAACCTAGAGCTTTGACGTCCAAGTTCTTGGCATATGGCTTCCTTTTCTTCTGATTACATTTAGGCCTCTTGCCTTTAGCACCATAGTATGGTTGTTTATTTGCCTTGGATTCAAACAAAGAAATAACATTTGCCGTAGCAACCAACATGGCAATAACATCATGTTTTGCCCTCTACTTCGTCTCATCCTTAATCTTGATGAATCGCAATAGATTATCCATCTTGACTTTTGTCTTCTTACAATAAATATCAGTGGCGAAGCAGGTCCAACACTCTAGAAGTTTATTCAAGATGCACTCAATTAGATACCTCTACGGAAGTTTCATCTCATCTTCAATCATCTTTTGGCTAATTTACAAAACAAGTCCTTGACTTGGGGAAGCATGGGCTTGTCCTTTGGGAACTTACAATCCTCGAATTTGTTGATGATGTAAATTTTGACCATACTCTCATCATCCTTGTATTACTTCTCTAAAGAATCCCAGATCTCCCTCGCAGTCTCCATCTTGGAGTAAGAATCCGCAATCTTCTTCTCAAGATTGTGAAGGATCCAATCCTTACACAGAGAATTTGACGTTTGTCCACCTTTTCCTTGCAACCTTTGCAATCTGAACCGTTCTAAGCGATTGACCTTTGTCAACGATAGGACACGAATCGATCAGAGCTTCATCCATGTCCATCAACTCCAGTGTAAATAACATGTTGTGTCTCCACGTGTTGTAGTCAGAACTACCAAATTTCTTAAGTTTGACAAGATTCTGCCCTAGTATTCTTATATTATTGCTATCTATAACCTAGTTGATTAATGCAATAACGGAATAACACTTTTAGATTGTTGTTGCTAGGCAAAAAAAATACGATTAATAATAATGAAAACACCAATAATATGTGAAACAGGATCTAGGCATAAATAAAAAATTTCTTGAGAGTTCGGAGAAATCTTACTTGTGTATAACCAAAAACCCACTTGAGAAGATTGTCTTTGTGTTTCACTAGGGTGTTATCAAATACTGAAGCTTAAAGTGTTATTCGACTCCTATAGTGCTACAAGTTCTAGCCAATCTGCTCCCAGGTATTATGAAGAAGAGTCACGAAGCGTGCACTCGCAACTGACTACAAAAGAACCACCACTAAAATATTTTCCTTCTACTCCTCATAGAGAAATAACATAGCTAAACTTTGATCCTCTTGAAGTATACGATCAGTCTCCTTCTTGTCATTTGAGAAGTTGTATAATCTCCTCTATCTCGTCCTCTGATAAGATAAAGATCTACGTAGTTAGTTACCTATAAGAATACTCAATCACAAAAATCTCTCTCTCTCTAATATGATATACCATATATTGAAAAGTTATTATCCTTCCTTATGTATTTTTGGTAACATAATGCCATTATCTTTCTTTTCAAATTCAAAGAGAATAAATTTCATGATTAATATCTTATAAAAGTAGCAACTATCATGTTAAACCTTTCAAATTTGAAAATAGAAAAACAAAATTTCACCACAATGAGCGTCCGCTTAGACACAGATTTGTGGAAAGGGACCATCATACGTCTGAAAGGTTCCTGTTTTCTATACAAACCAACGGACGTCTGGTGTGGACGTCTTAAAAATCTTCATTTTGTAAGATGAGTTAGCAGAAGTCTAGTGCAAACGTCTGAAAAATCCCTACATTGTGGCTCTCTCTCTCTAGTAGACGTTTGTTAGATTATTGATTTTTTTTTTTTTTAATTATTTGAAACTATCATCCAACAATTTACACACCCAACTCGCATGCCAGCCACAGTGGATTCCAAGTCATGATCGCGAATCATGCTTCCATGGAAAACACCTTGGTACACACCCCGACAAAATTGGAAGATACACACCACTGGTTTTGCATCTTCTTTACTGTTTGTTGGGCATGTTCCCTTGTATCTTCTGCACCTTCCAATAAGGAGAATGTTCTCACTAGCTCCCCAAACATATTGGAGGCTAGAGTTCTTGAATGTAGCCGATAAAAATCCCACTTTATCTTAAACAATACTAAGGGCCCATTTGGGTGAAGCATGGATTATGTATTGCAGTACATCCAAGAAAACTTTGGAACGTACCCACAATTCCTAGGGTAGATAACATGTTTACTGGGGCAATATTGTCTGTGATCAAATCTTGGTAGCATGTCTTCCACGTACAGCAAGAGAGTAATAACTTTTTCAGCAAAAAAAAAAAAAGGAGTATGACATGCTTGTTTTTCAGAGACCACATTCTAACCGGAAACTTTGAGAAAAAACAAGGCTTTTTTTGGTTTATCCAAACACCCTAAATTAAATTTATGTTTTGCAAAACTTAGTAACAATTCGATACTGTGTAGTTTATGCAGATATCCAAATAGGCCCGGAACGAGCCAATTCAACCACTTGACATCCTTACTGAATGGCTCACACCTTCCTCTTAAATTTGAATTTCTTAGACTACTAGGTAAAAAAATATCTATCAATTTCAAAAAAAGAACATCCTTATTAAAACCATCTTGTTTTAATAACATACATGAGGAAGTATATTCAATTTCATTTAAGTCAATGCTTTGTTTTTGTTATTTCTTAAGAGCATAGAAATTTGATACGATGAAAACTAAATATATTGTATAATGATTTTTTCTTTTTTTATTTCATATCGGTCTAAAACGATTAAACCAGTTGAGCAATAGTTGAACCGATGATAAACAAGGGGTTCAGATTATTTTTTTTGCCAACTTTATAAAATACTAATACCACCATGATGTCAATACAGATTAAACCGCTTTGAACCATTGGTTTGATCACCAAAAAAAAACCAAAAGTGTGTCATAATTGGTTTTTTTTTTTTAAAAAAATTATAGGGTTCAATATGAGGCTAATTCGAATCGAACCAGAGTTGGTCTAGTTTATGGTTTGCAATCTAAAATAAGTCTACTTCTAAATTGAATAAATTATAATCTAAAATAATAATATGCAATTCGAATGTTGTAGGATGAAAAAAACATACATTCTTATGACACATCAATTACAGTAGAATACTTAAGACCTAATCAACATGACATAAGCAAATATCAAACATGTTTAACATCATTAATTTCTCAAGTTCAGCCTTAACAAATGTCAATTAAATAGAGCACAAGTTGGAAAATATCAACTAATTACAAAGAACATTTTGAAAATCTATAAGGTACAAAACTTCTTAAATCTTAGATGATAATTCTTCTTCCTATTTTAATTTTCAATAAGGTTAGAATTAAAGGAAAATCTGATCTAATAATTGATGTTTTTAGAATAAATATTCATACTTAAAAACCATGAATTAGATCATACATTTTTATTATGATAACCCAGGAACACCCAGACCATCCTCACATTGAAGGAGAGGTGAGGGCCAAACATAAGAGGATCGCCATTATTTCCTCCTCCTTGGGTAAACATAATGACATATTGTAACGTCTCACATTTTCCACGAAAATTTAAAATAATTTAAACTACGGGAAATTTAAAAGTTAAATAATAGATATTAAACTACCAGAAACCTATGTGTGCGACTAGGAGACTCCAGACTATATGCACTACGCTAAACCTACCGCATGTCTGCACCTGCAAACTAGAACCATAAGGAAAATGCATGAATGATAGAAGTCATCCAGTACGCACCCTAAGAAAAAAATGGTAGGAAAACAAAATCATAATTAATTTTTCCTTTTAAATTCATTTGCAAACCATTTCCTTAAAACCTCACAAACCAGGTCCACACCGGCCAAAACCATAACCGAGGCTCTACTAGCTCAAAACCACAAGCAAAGGCCCTCAATGGCCAAAACCATACACAGTGAGTCGGGAAGCCCGGCGCTAGGCAACCAAACTCTGGTCACATGCAGTCCGTCGAGGAGCGACCACTGCGTTCTACACTGCCACGGTGACGGCCACCCTGTGCAAGAGCGTTCATCATCCCGTGATTCTCCTTCTCTGGAGAACCCTCAAAAAGCCAACCCTTCCTTGGGAAGGTTGTCCTGTCTCTCAGGACGCTACCAGCTACTGGGCACGTGTCCTATCCGCACTGGCCACTACAGGATACGCCTCCTTACGACGTCCTTCACACACGGTACTCAAGAGGGAATATCATACCTCCACATCTGACAACACCCGAGCCTCAGTACTCACAGCGACAATAGGAGTATCATACCTCCCCGTTATGCCACAAGACACCTCAACTAGCAGACCACAATCCTAGCCTCGAGACGACAATCAAGGAGTCTCATACCTTCAGGACCCGACGCCCCTCAACCTCACGTATCTCGGCCCCTGACCTCAACCAGGGAGCCGCTCCCGACCATCCGAGAATGTCGTCACATTCCTTAGTCCAGACAACACAGTCCCACACTGTCTCGGCCCACACACAAAAAAACTAGGAAAATCATTTTTCAAATCTACCAATTCATCTCTTTGAAATCATTTTCAAAACTATTTTTATATATTTGAAAACTCTTCCAAAACCTCAGAAAAACGATGCATCAGGTGTTTCGAGGGACCACCAATAACGACCCACGACCCATCTCAATGGGACAAATACGAACCAATCCGGAAAACCCTCAAAAATCATATTTTACAAAAGCATTTGGGCCCAGATTCAACATACCGAAAATAGGTTTGGTATGTCGAAAATCTATAAGGTACAAAACTTCTTAAATCTTAGATGCTAATTCTTCTTCCTATTTTAATTTTCAATAAGGTTAGAAGTAAAGGAAAATCTGATCTAATAATTGATGTTTTTAGAATAAATATTCATACTTAAAAACCATGAATTAGATCATACATTTTTATTATGATAACCCAGGAACACCCAGACCATCCTCACATTGACGGAGAGGTGAGGGCCAAACATAAGAGGATCGCCATTATTTCCTCCTCCTTGGGTAAACATAATGACATATTGTAACGTCCCATATTTTCCACGATAATTTAAAACAATTTAAACTATGGGAAATTTAAAAGTTAAACAGTAGATATTAAACTACCAGGAACTTATGTGTGCGGCTAGGAGACTCCAGACTATATGCACTACTCTCAACCGACCGCATGTCTACACCTGTAAACCAAAATCACAAGGAAAACGCATGAGTGACAGAAGTCACCCGGTATGCACCCCAAGAAAAAAAACAGTGGAAAAATGAAATCATAATTAATTTTTTCTTTTAAATTCATTTCACAAACCATTTCCTCAAAACCTCACAAACTAGGCCCACACCAGGCAAAACCACAATCGGGGCTCTACTTGCCCAAAACCACAAGCAAAGACCCTCAATGGCCAAAATCACATACAATGAGTCGAGAAGCCCAGCGCCAAGCAACCAGACTTTGGCCACACGCAGTCTGCCGAGGAGCAACCACAGCCTTCTGCACTGTTACGGTGACGGCTACCCTGTGTAGGAGCGTTCATTGTCCCGCGATTCTCCCTCTCTAGAGAACCCTCAAAAAGCCAACCCCTCCCTAGGAAGGTTATCCTGTCTCTCAGGACGCTACCAGCTACTGGGCACGTGTCCCACCTGCACTAGCCACCACAGGGTACGCCTTCTCACGGCGTCCTCCACACATGGTACTCAGGAGGGAGTATCCTACCTCTACACCCAACAACACCCAAGCTTCAGTGCTCACAGCGATAGTAGGAGTATCATACCTCCCCGTAATGCCACAAGACACCTCAACTCGCAGACCACAACCCTAGTTTCGAGACGACAGTTAAGGAATCTCATACCTCCAAGACCCGACGGCCCTCAGCCTCAGGTATCTTGGCCCCCTATCTCAACCAGGGAGTTGTGCCCGACCACCCGAGAATGTCGTCACATTCCCTAGTCCTGACAACACGGTCCCACACTGTCTCGACCCACACACAGAAAACAAGGAAAACCATTTTCCAAACCTGCCAATTCATCTCTTTGAAATCATTTTCAAAACTATTTTCATATTTTTGAAAACTCTTCCAAAACCTCGACAAAACGACGCATCAGGTGTCCCGAGGGACCACCACTGATGGTTCACAATCCCATCTCAATGGGACAAATACAAACCAATCCGAAAAACCCTCTGTAGACACCCCGATTTTGAGGTGACCCATGGATGAGCTTTCTAGTTGTTGCTTTGGATGTAGCTAACCCTTGAACCAATCCTAAACCCATAGCGAGCCCGCAGCCCACTTAGGAATCGAGATAGGTAGGAAAGAGCACTTAGCTAGCACATCTACCTAGCACATCTACCTAGCACACCTAGCAGGCGCACATACCCGACGCACCTACCAGGCGCCCAGCCATTTCTTAGACTGCTGGCTGCTGGCTTTCCACCTCCATGGTTGTTACCTCTACCAGCGAATATGCCATGGAATCTTCCAGGCTTTTCATCTACGAGACTCTTTGTTGTCCTAGGAGTTACCTATGAAAAAATCCCTATATATAGACCCCATAGGCCATCATTTGAAGGGGCTGAATCATCTTGAAAGAGAGCCTTCTCCAGAATTCTGCAAACACCCACTTGAGCACTCGAGTTTTCTCTTGCATCTAGAGGTATTCTAAGCCCTTCCAAAGCATCTGGGAGCTTATTATCTTGAGTCTTTCTTTTCTTCCTTGAAGGAACATCCACCTCGGACAAGGTAGGCCCCTTTATCTTTCAAGTAATCTCTTGTTCTTTTACAATGGGATAGCATGCTATTAGCTCCATGATAGGTCTGATTCTTTTCACATCATCATGAGGATTTCGTGTTGAATTCATTCATCTTTTTTGCAAGATACCCTGCATGTAAATCTATGCTTTGATTATAGCATGTGTAGTTTGTGTCTAGTAAAGCACTGCATTATTTTCATGAGAAATCTTCCTTTTATTATGTTCTTGATGTAGTTACTTGCATGAGCAATCTGTTCTTCATGACCTTCATGATATTGCATGAGCAATCTTTTTATGTTTTTGATTTGATCATGGTTTCAGCATGTCATGATTGGGTCTTTTGTTTCAAGTTTGAATCTTTTGCATGAATCCATTAATCATCATATTTTAATAAGATAGCAATGGTCAGATGCATTCCATCATGTTCTTAGCAATCGCATGAATCAACTTGTATTAGCATAGATTACCCATCTTCTTGCTGGATCAAGTTCTGGATCAGATTGCAGTCTAATCCAGATTTTTTTGGGGAGCACCTACATGACGCACCAGAGCGGCGCACTTGGCCAGTGCCCCACTCTGGCGCCCCATGTAGGAGCACCAGACTGATCAGAGAGCAGAACATTCATTTTTGCATATCTGTCTGCATGATTTCCTGAATGTTTTTGAGCCCAGTTCTTTTACTACTTACTCTTTTTATTCCATGATTTTACGTGCATGTTTTCAGTTTTAAACCAGATCATTTTCCAATTGTTTTCTCCCCTTGGATATTCAGTCTTGAGCAGGAATTTGGTAGGTTGTTTGCACCTTACTCCTACATGGAGAGCCTTGTGCATCAGCCCATGATCCAATGTCATGACTGAATCTTGTTTTTCTCACTTAGCATAAGATAGGTAGGATCTTGTGTGAGGCTACTAGCCCTTGAGCACAAGATT
>JAMKQA010017773.1:0-46724 GCA_024699735.1 Posidonia australis | reverse complement strand
ATTAATTAAGGTTTTTAATGGATTTTCATTTTAATTAGGGTTTTTACTTATTTATTTGGATTTTTAAGTGATTTAATTTGATTTAAGCTTAAATTAGGGTTTTTGTCTTATTTAATGGATTTTAACTTCTTTTCACTTGATTAGGATTTAAAATTTTGATTAATTAGAATTTTATTGGATTTTAAGTTGATTTGAGTGGATTTTAACTGGATTAAGTGGATTAGGATTTATGGTTGGATTTTTAAATGGATTTAATTGGATTTTGTTTGATTAGGGTTCTTGTTAGGGTTTTGGGTGGATTTTAATTGGATTAAGTGTTTTATTTATTTTTCAGTGAATTTTACTGAATTTTAGTGTTTTATTAGGTCATGTGGGCTAGTGTGAACCTAATTGAGTTTGTGTGAGTTAGGATTTTGGTGGTTGCGACCAGAGCATCAATCGGAGGAGTCTGCTACCAAATGAGCTCAAAATTTAGGTGTCTACAACATATATATATGGGATAGGATATAAATGGATATCTAATTACCTTATTATACCAACCAATACAATATATTCTAATAAGTTCAATAGGAGATTTAGGACACCTTGGAGACAAGACTCTCCAATGGCACGACGACGAAGGACTAATGGCAGACCAAGGGTGGGGGAACCAAAAAGTCTCCTAAGAAAGGACGCCAAGGAGGCAAGCAAGGCAAATCTGCGGAGGACGAGCGTCGTGCCACCGGAGGCAAGGTGGATCTACAGTAGATCTAATGGAGGAAACCTTAGGGAGGGAGGATAGAGGAAGGAGGCTTTACTAGGGTTTTATGGTTTAGGAAGAAATAAAATAAAAGGGTATAATTAACCTTTCATGTGAAAATTTAACAGAATTATCAAGCCTATTATAAATTGAAACATAATACACGTTTAGGATGCTAGAGTGACTTATTTTAAAATTGAGAGTACTGAAGCAAAAAATAAGAATAGTTGAAGGTACTTTTAAAGAATTTATTCTTAAATTTATACATGTAAAATAAAGATTTAAACTAATGCATTAAAATGACATAAGTCATACAACACACATAAAACAAAATCAAAAGAGCCATAATAAAAACATAAAGGTTTAATTTTGATAAAAACCCAAAACTTTCAAAAAAAAAAAAGTAAAAATGAATCCTAAAAGTGTCCCAAAAGCGTCCTTGCCAAATCCCAACAAATTTGAACTTGTTTTCCTTTTACAATAATGCCCTAATACGTCACGTGGTGTGTCAAACACAAATCCTAGGCGAATCTATGTCCTATTTGGGTCTGATGTGGGTGCATTGGTCATTTAAAAGAATTCGTGCTTCTTAGGTGTGTACCTATACTTATGATGTATCATATTGACACAAGTGTGGAGAGTCTTGGCTCTTGACACATATTAAGACATCCTAGGCCATGGTGGTGAGGTATAAGAAATGAAACCAACTTGGCAAGGTTTCTTTCTTTAAAGAACCAAGGTTATTAATGCACCAAGGCATTGAACTTGGCCCCTAGGATGCCTAGGCATCATTATAAATTTATTTATTTTTGTCAGATAGAGGTATATACACTTGAACTTAAGTAAACAATGCAATATTAAATACAATTATCCATAAAAATACAATATGTAAAAGATAATAATTAAACAATACAATATTTTTTTAGGGTTTAAGGTTGTCCCAAAGCCATCTTTGAGTGTAGCAGAGGCCTCTGTTCACCATGATAGCTGAGTTATTCGATTGTCAGTGCTCAAAGGCTGAGAGGCTCGGGCTTCCGACCTTTTCATGGAGATTGCTCAATTTCTCTCCTCTGATGACACTTTGGTTTTCTATGGAGCATCAATTAAGGAGATTAAAGGTCTCGCATTTGTGCTTGAGTGTTTTGAGCTCATGACTGCCCTTAAAGTTAGCTTTCATAAATAAACTATGACTGATGTTAGGGTTGACCCAAGCTTTGTCTCCTGTATTAGTGAGTTGTTTGGCTGTCAAGTTGAGAGCTTTTCTATTTATTATCTAAGTCTTCCATTGTATGGATCACAGGTTAGGAGGTTAAAACAGGTTGAGAGATTTGAACGTTATCTTGCAAGTTGGAAGGAGATTTAGGCTAAATAAAAATAAACAAAAATTGACGAAAATGCATAGAACAAAAATAAAAGACAATAACAATAAATTTACTCAATACAAAAAAACAAAAAGAAGGACCAAATAGCACTCAGGATATTATTCGCTTTGTTCATCATCTAATGAATAATCAAAGTGTTTCAAAAGTTGAGATTGTCATCATCCCCCCTCCTCCTCCTCCTCCTCCTCCTTCTCCTTCTCCTTCTCTTTTTCCTCTTCTTTTTCTTCTCCTCCTCCTCCTCCATCTCCTCTTCCTCTTCTTCTTCTCCTTCTCCTTCTCCTCCTTTTCTTCTTCTTCCTCGATATCCCTGTTATCCATTCACTATTACAATTGAACTCCTCAACATGTATAGAATCAAATTCCTCATCCTTGTTTATTACTTGTCTAGTTTGAAATCTTTCATATAAACATTTGTAGTAGTTGACAAAGACAAACTTATCTAATCCTTGTTGTTCCATATGGTTCCTCCTTTTAGTGTGAATCTATTATAAGAGAAAAACAAACAAGAAACATAAGTAACCAAATGCAATATGTTAAAATGACAAATTACTCAAAATCAAGCAAGTGTGAGTGTTTATGACTTTACAAAATCAATTGTGCTCCAATTGCTCTTACGATTGGAGGAAGTGCAACAAAGTAAAAGTATGCAAATTACAATCTTCTTGAGCACTTAAGTGAGAAGTTCATACGAGTCCCACCTACTTACTACAAAATTACAAAACAACAACGTTAAACTCAAATATTAAATGAGAAAACACAATTATTTATTAAAAAAATATACATACTTGGTTGTAGAGATTCAATGGCCCTTTTTGTCATTTTGGTACCAAATTCCCTCCTTCGCTTGTATGATTCTACACCTAATATGATTTATATGCATTCTTCCATGTTCTTTACCATCCTTTCAACTACATCTTGGAATCTCGACTCATAAAGATAGGCACATAAAGCTTCATTTTCTCTTTCTATGTAGTATGCACAAGGATTTAGAAACTCTTGTACCAAGTAAAGGGTGATCAAGGAGCCCCACACTATTAACAATTTCAAGAATAGGCTTGTGATCTTTTTCTTTGTGATGAAAATTCTCCACAATTTTTTACCAAACATACCTCAACGCATGTACAATGTAACCTATGACCGACTTCTCATCACAATCAACCAATTTCAACAAAACACCAATTGATTGTGATTTTCCAAGACAATTTTCCAAACTATCCCAAAGTCCATCGAAAGCACAACATTCATGATTTGCTTGTCTTGTGTAGTCTTTGTCAAACTACACTCATTTCACATATCTAAGACAAATAGCCTCTTTAGGATATCTTCCATATCATGCAAACTTTGAAGGGTAAGAAATGAAGTGACAAATTTTATGACATCACATCAAATAAGTTCCATAATGAAAGCATCATGAAGACAAGTATGGAGGTAGGTAGATGATATGATCTTGCTCCCCATTATTATTACTTTCTTCAAATTTCCATATTTACCGATGTCCACAAGCATAAGGTCAAAGCAATGGGCGACACAAGGAGTCCAAAACACCTTATCATTCTTCTCCATCAGTTTCTTTCTAACAGGAACATAATTTTTTGCATTATCTATGCAAATTCGCACCACATTTTATGACCTAACATGTTCCATGGTCAATTAAAGAAGTTCCACCAAATAATCTATGATTTCTCATATCCCCAAACATCAACTAAATAGAGATAGAAGATTCCTTTTAGACAATTTACTAAGAATTTAATCAAACTCCTTTACATTTTGTCTGTCGAGTAACAATATTTCTTCCAATGCACCTCATATTGATGACATTCTCATATTTCTTCTCCAACATTGACTTTCTTACTTAATGAAAGGAAGGTGACCTATGTTCCCTTCCATAATGCCAATGGCCTCACAAAAAACTTCAACAACCAATTTATTTACAAGATTAAATGGCAATCCGCATTCATAAAACATATCACAAAAGATACTGTTGGAATAGTCCCACATTGACAAAAAATTGAAGACAAGACTTATAGTTATATATAAATTAATCTTTCTACTCATTGCCAATTAATTTTGAGTTGAATATCCATATTTCAACATAATATCAAACCAAAAGAGACTCAAATGACCCTACGTCCACACACATCTACCTATGTCCAAAAGAGACGTGTAATACCTCAAAAAAACCATAAGTGAGGAAGAATATCTGAATAACCTCACATTGATAAAAAGGACGGACAAAACTTATGGTTATATATAAATAAACCTTTTCACTCATTGCCAATTGGTTTTAAGTTAAATGTCTATATTTCAATAGATACCATCAACCACCGTCCTCTCTTGTTTTTTGAAGTGATCTCAGTAACACTTTGCTAGGTCTTTTCTTTCTCTTCTTTCTCTAACAAAAACATAAGGATGCTATCTACATAACACAACAAGAGGCTTAACCTTTTTGTGCATAAACTTTGCACTTCCACTACTTGAAGACGAAATCTTGCTTTGTTGGACTTCATCACCTTCATCTTCTTCGATCTTCCTCTTTTTCCCTCACGTATACCACTTCAACATTACATTTGCAATAACCATTGTGATTTGGGACATTTGTTAACATCACTGTAACCTCCTATTAGATGCTCCTTTTGTCTTTTAATGCCACTCTTGGATTTCTTGCCATATAACAAACATTGCACCATATTTTTATCACCAAGATCTAGCCACCACACATACCTCCAACCGGGGTTATTCTACTTCGCTCTTCTTGATAGGTCACACACTAGTATAGGATCAATAGAGTTACATACAACAAATACATTTGGATCTTCATCAATTGATGATGGTGGTGGAATCTATCATTTTCTTTTTGTGACATCCTATAATAACAAACAAAAGAAAAAAGGAAAAAACCATGAACACTGGATATGAGAAGATGAAATCCATGATAAAGGAGAAAGGAAAGATATGAAAAAGATGAATAGATGAAGTTTACCTTGTAAAAAGGGAGAAAGAAGAAGATGTAAGTTCATCAGAGAACTCTATGAAGATGGTCGAAAAAGCTACCGAAAGAGGAGAAAAAGGTTGTCAAAGGAATTAAACGCCACTAGAGGAACGAAGATGGCCGAAGGAAGAGGAGGAAGATAGGGTTTTGGTCTACATGTCTTAAACATAGTTTTTTTTAATACGTGGATCCCTGTATCAGACAAGGATCCGGATAGTTTAATAAAACGTTGGGCGTGTAAACGCCCAACAAGACAATAACGCCCAAGCACCTAAGCACCTAGGTGGGTACCTCAATAAGCTTGGAAAGAACAAACCAGATGAGTACCCAAAGGTTAATAGATGAATCATGACCCATGGCATATCCAGAACTATTAGAGTTATTACTTATTACCTTTCCAATGCCACATTGTCTCTATTATTTTTAGATACCCACTTTATCCCTATGTATTCTCCAAATCACACCATTATCGTTGCTTGTCTTAAAATAATAAAATAATTTTTTTTGTGTTTAAAAACAATTTTAAGGCATAAATGTGTTCTCCTTTATATACCTAAGTATAATATGATTGTTTTATAACCTACAAATGTATTTCTAAGAATACTTTTGCTAACAAATTTTGTACTATAAGTCACGATTTGTCCCAACAAATACAATTAGCTCAATGTCTATTTTACCTCAGTAGGAATAGTCTCACATTAAAAAAATGAAGACTGAGACTTATAATTATAAATAGATAAACCCCTATACTCATTACAAATTAGTTTTGAGTTAAATCTCTATATTTCAACATCGTATCAGAACTAAAAGATGTCCAAGTGAACCAAAAGCCACTCACATCCACTTATGTCTAAAAGAAACACTTATTAGATCTAAAAAAGTCTACAAATGAAGAAGAGTGTTGAAATAATCCCACATTAAAAAGTGAAGATTGGGACTTATAATTATATATAAATAGATCCCTCTATTCATTGTCAATTTGTTTTGATTTGGATGTCTATATTTCAACAACCTCTATCTAGCATGAAAGTTTTAACTACACCGTTGCTTGACTTAAAGAAATTTATAAATATGATTATAAACAATTTGAGAGCAGAGATGTATTTATCCTCGTTTATATACCCAAGTATAACATAATTTATGTAAACTTTCTAGCTATTTTCGTAACCACACTTTGGCCACCCATGTTACCCTTCACCAAAATTTGTATTACCATTATAGGCATGTTATTTGATCCTATTATAAATTGATTTTTTAACTAATTTATTGTGACAACTAAAAAAATGTCTTTTCTAACCACATTTGAGTTGAGGTGCTTTGCTGCATATGTTAAGGATACAAATTTGACCAACATAAATGGAATGTGCAAATTTCCTAGTTTGATTTTTTTCCTATTATTACACCATCAATTACATCATATGGTCCCCTCTATGTTTCAATTTACTACACAACCATATGTTAAATACAAATCAAATAGCTAGTATGGTGAAAATGAAGAGACTTCCCTAATGTACAATGTTGTCCGGTCATTCCAAATTGTGGAAGATGGTAACTTTGCCAGTGACCAAGTGTCCTCTTTGAAATGAAGAGTTACGATCCTAAATAACTAAATGTAATGGTACATTGATCTTGAAGAAAAATCTTTCAGCCATATCTTATGCTAAAAAAACTTCTTGAGTACCATGAAACCAAAATATGGAAGAATTAAGACAATACTACAAGTCAATGACAGTAAAACAATTGATAGAACAAAATGAACCAGAACCCAAAAGTGACTCAAAGAGCTTATCCAAATTAAAACCAATACTGACATTAAAAGTAAAGCTTCACAACTTTGGAGAACTAAATACACTCACGTCCAAGGCATTGTAAAGAAGATGTGAAGGGGTACACCAAGAGCTTCAGCAACATGGGCATGTCCTGAAACAAAAGCTCACATTAGATTCTGAGCCATGTGCTTGTTCATATCATCAAATAAAATCTTGTCTTTCACTGTTTGCATAATTCATTTCTTTTAGTTATTAATTTAGCTTTATTTGCCTGCTTCAACCAAGGATGTTGACGTTTACTGGTTGGCAACTTTGTGCTTCTCACTTATTTATAGGTGAGTACAAATTTTAAACTTAGAAGCCAAATATATGACAGTTGAATATACATGAACTATTTTCGTTTTCATTTACTAGTCGCTATTGCTTGAATGATAACATACTTTTGACCAAAGCAAAAGCAAGTTAGCATAAAGTGATTAGAACTGTTTGTTTTAGCAGTGCAGTTACACAATAGCTATACCTTAGAACTTATCCTCGATAAAAATGAAATTAAAGCTCAAGGCATTTACCACAATGCATCCTTCATCTTACTCTTTCCAACTAATTCTTATGGTAAACATTTTCTAGGGAAGCAAATACAAATGAAAACTACAAATAATGTAAAAAAAAACAGATGACTGAATAATTAATTTACTTGCAAACAGAACAGGATTATAAATGTTTTTTTAGCACATGCTACAGATATTTACAAACTCACCATAAGCAGGAGGATTAGCAATGATTGCCTGAGCTCTGAATGAGGTCCCAGACTCCAGATCAGGCTCTGTGCAAGCTGGAAGCAACGAATAAATAATTGCCTTCACTTGCTTTCTCTGTGCAGATATTTCTGCTGGTCCAGATAGTAGAAAGCCTCTTGTTTTGGCCATATCTGTTACTCAAAAAATAACCAAAACAAAACGACCTTGAGAAAAGAACATGGTGTTTTTTTAACCTTAAAATAGAAAAGAAGCTGAAGTTGCAATTGCATTTAGCGCAAATTTTCACTAGTTTGTAATGAATCCTGGTTAGTAAGAAAAGAATGAAAATATTTCACAATCATGGACAAAAGCACAAAATTTGTGTTATTCAATCCTCTACTGCCATGCAGCTCCACGTCTCATATGTCAACATACCAGGTCAATCAAACAGAAAAACTGGTACCCATAATTCACTGTTACGTAGTTATCAAAAAAAATTGTAACTATTTTTTTCCTCTATCAAGAACAGAAGTCATGAATAGGCATTTGAGTTTTAGATAGTAAACTTTCATTTGGGCTTAGTAGAAGACATTGAAAAGCATGAGAGGTAGTACTAAATATGCATGCAAATAAAAGCAAGAGATAACATATACAGCAATGCCTAAAATAAATGAGATAGATTAGATAAAGGATGCTACTGCCAAGGGATTCAAAAAATGTACTCCAAAGTAGTTTAATAGCAATAGAGAGCTCTTACATCTAGCCATTATTCGGGGATCCCCACCCAATGGGTAAAACTCAATACCAGCTGACTTCACAAAATTGCGAAAATTAACGTGTGTTGCTAATCTAACATGATGACCAAACTCCTGCACAAAAGCAATACAAGTATGATACAAAGCCAGTCAATAGTCAACCATTCTAGAACAATAAGAAGCAATTATGGGTGCATAGAGTTTGGCTCGAGCAAGCTAACCAAACCAAGCCAAGTCAATTCTAATCGTTCCAGCTTGTCTAGATTGACCAGTTTTTTTGAGCTTCAAAATCTTCATGTTGTTAAGAGCAGTTCAGTTCATGGTTTTGGGTGTGGTTTAGCTGCTCAATCCATTACATACAGGTTGTTATGTTTCTTCAAAAAAATTATATATGTATTAACTACAATAAATAAATTAAAAAAATTAATTTCAATCTTTAGAACACTAAATCAAAATTGACGGCTTGATGTTGTAATTTTAGGATTATGGTGTTATTTTTCACATGTGATTTAAAATTTGACATGATTTATGGGTTTAAATCAAAATATATGTTAATAACAAACAAGTAATGATTTTGATTTTTTTAGATAACATGTTGAGCTAAAATTTGACAAGTTTAAAGATGCATGGACCCATTCAACCAAATTAGCCCATTTACATATAAAATTTTTTTCATAGAAAAAAAATTTGTTCACTTCTACAGAAATTCCCATATCCCACCTTGTTTGGACCTCCACAAACAAAAAACACGTCCACTACCCCACCCAGGCCACTCTTTCCATTTCTTTCTTAAGCAATTGCATATCAATTTCACTATTCCTTAACTGCTGATTGATCGTCGTTGCTTACAATATGTCCCGTGTGAAGCAATTTCCAAGGAAAGGATTTTACAAGTCAAAAATACGAATGATTGAAAATTAACATTGACGCAATATTAGGCAATCAAATCACTTTGGTAAACTAAAAAGAGAGTTTACATTAAGCTGATAAACCCAACTGTTAATCATTTCTTTGGGTTACATCGGATCAACATATGTACGAGAGACAGCCAACAGACCCAACTGACCCATTTGACAAGACTAATGAAATGTTTAATTTTCTGAAAGGAATAGTACAAATATATGAAACCCATTATTGGATCTCTTGTGAATACCCATGAAGATAGAGTTTACTAGATCACATTAAAAAATGAGAAAGTTTATCATGAACCCTTAATGCTAGTCACCATAGTTAAGTTATCATTCATATTTCTCAAGAAACTGTAAATGCATGTGCTACAAGTATTTGCAGACAAAAACAAACAGAGGATCATTTAAAGATTAATGTTAAACATGCCTGAAGCCTCTTTGCAATAGCAATAAATGGCTGAACATCTCCTCTTGTTCCAACAACAAGAATTGCGATTTTCAGTTTTGGAACAGATTTAACTAATTCAAAAGTGGCATCAACTTCTGCTGGTGCAGCATCAGCAGCATCAAGCTCTAATAATTCTGATGCTACGGGTGCATGCGCTAAATCAACCTCCACTGAACCATCCTTATGTATTTTGACTAGGTCCTCAATTATCTTTCTCTTGATCAAACAAAAGGGAGATGAATCAGTAAAGATTTAATGATGACTAGCAATGCAAAAAAAGGAAGATTGTTGGCATAAAAGATATTTCCCATAAATGAAAACTGGCATAAGTCTAGATCACAATTGCAATTTGGATATATAATCAGTGATTTAGAAAAATATGGAAAGCAGAAGAGAGCAGAGGAGAGCAACAAATCCACAACCTAGATATTATCATATGGGGTTCATTTACCAAAATTTTGCCTATGATCTAAGAATCAGATAGTTGAGGGATGCAATTTTCATTAAAGACTGGTTTGATCAAATAATTTGTTTTATGGTACTTTTTGCATAGATAAAGATTAGTGAAGCAAACTTCCAATTAGATGTCTAACATATATTGGTGAAAGATGAAAACCATAAAGCAAGGAAGATTTTAAGGACGAGGAAATCAATACTCAACCTTGTAATCATGGTAAACATAATACATTGAACAATAAAATTTGTGCCTATTTACCATTAGAAATGGCAAGCCTTGGCATGTCGGTAAGTTTGCCCATGGTGACATCTCAAGATTCAAGTCACAGGAACAATCTTTCCACATACCAGGGTAAGGAACCATGGATGGCTACATATAGACCCTACTCAGTGCTCCACATTGGTGCAAACATCATGCACTAGGTTTTCCCTCAATTAGTTGTGGTGATTAGGGTAAATAATGATGTGTATCATTCATTAAGAAGAAGAGAGTACATATATATTTATAAGATTTACTAAATACCTAATATAAATGGATATCCAATAACCCAATAACCTATTAATATCTAATAAGACTCTAACGTCAATATATACATAACTCCAACACTTCCCCCCAAACTAGAACATTTATATCGATCATACCCAATTTGGTATATGGAGTCTCAAAAATCCCAACACCCAAGTCATTAGTAAAAATGTTTGTTAGCTACTCTAAAGACTAAGTGTAGGATGTAGAAATAATACTCCTCGTCACCATATCCCATACATAATGATAATTCATCTCAATATGCTTTATACACTCATGAAAAATCAAATTATTAGCTATAAAAATGACAACTTATTTATCACAATACATAACGATAAAAGTCTCCATAAAGAAATCAAACTCCACCAAAAAAGACTTGACTCTAACACAGTCTAGGTCATAGATTCGTACACTGCCTCAGCATTGGATCTAAATAAAACATTTTGTTTCTTACTCCACCAAGTAACTAATTTGACCCTAACATATGTACAAAAGCCTGAAATGAACTTTTGTCTCCTTCATCCTTTGCATATCTGGAGTCCAAATAGACCTCGATCTTAAGATGATTACTCTTCCTGTAGATAAGACTTTTACCTAAAGCACCTTTGATGTAAGCCAACACGTGTAAAGGCTCCATGCTAATGGACCATCCGGAACTCAAGCATAAATTGACTGAGAAGACTTATTGCAAAGGCTACAACAGGATAGATAACAAACAAATATATCAATTTCCCAATCAAGCGTCTACACTATCTAGGATCCATAAGCATTTCTGAAGAACAATCCCAAAACATGGGACTCTACTCCATGGAGATACTCTTAAGCTTGCAGCTTAATAGTCCTATCTCCTGTCTCTTGAAGAAGGTCCAATATATGCTTTCTCTAAAACAATGCTATCCTCCCTTTAGCATATGCAAACTTAATACCCAGAAAGAATCGTGACTTGCCCATACCTTTAGTGACAATGTATTGTAAGGTGTTGAAGTTAAAGGATTATATGGGTATCTCAGTGTAAATGAATCTTGAGATCCATGTATACCTTGTAGTCCTATATATATCTTGATTTCTAATCTGAATACACAACAATATATTTTCCTCCTTCTCTCTTGTTTCTAACATGGTATCAGAGTTAACGTTTCTTCAATAACTAAAGAGAAAAACCTCCACACGCTACCACCCGCCACCGTCAGTCCGTTGAAGTTACTTTAGTGGCCGGTCAAGTTACTGCAATAATCGTCAAAGTTATTGTTACGATCGTCGAAGTTACTGTAATGACCAAAATCATTGCATCACCGACATTTCCTCTTCTCACCTCCCTTACTAAGCCTTAATCATCCTCCTTTCATCCTTTCACAACTTTAAGGACGTGATACTGACGATTTGAAGGTGATTTAGGTCCTTTTCTACAGTAAAACCTACTCCTCTTCCCCAAACATCGTTGGATCTCTCTTTCGACATAGATTAATACATCCCTATTCTTGTACCAGAATAGTGCCTTTTTTTGGTAAGACACACCTTGTTAACCTTCATATAATCTTATTTTAAGGTATTGGCAACATGTGCTCGTTACGTGTTGATGACTTACCGCCATATGTTTGTGGCCTAAGATTGTTCCTTCGTTATGTCATACTCCAAGACTACCACTAGATTCTTTACACCTTCCCATGTATCTAGGAATTTTAAAACATTGTCCAAGTTAACCAGTCCCAACTTCACTGATTGGAGTGTACGTTTTACCTGCTAGTTAAATCCCAACGAAGGAAACATTACCATACTGATGATCCACTTGCGACTACAGATCCCTCCTATGCAGATTAGGAGGCTGACGATGCTTTAGTTCGCACATGACTAGTAAACAATCTTTCTGAGGAGTGTCTTCCTATTATCCATTATAATGAGATGATAAAGGCAACTTAGAATCAGTTGGTGTCACTACTCTAAAGACGCCAAACTTCCGAAATTTATTCAATATATTGCAATTTGTTTACTCGATCGACTCAAGATATCACTCTTGAGGCTGCATATAGGGAGATTCAATCATTAAGTGCGGAGCTTCTCCAACATCGACTTTTCTCTACTGATATTGTCACCCAACAAAAGCATTTTGAAGAGTTGATTGTTTATTATCTCCAAAGGTTACCTATCGCATATGACAAGACTCGTCAACAAATTTTAAACAAATCTACTATCCCAACCTTGACTTCCACAACAACTCGTGTATCTACTATGACACGTCGGTTGGGTCATTCAACTCTGGTTACTACTACACCTTCTGAGCCTTTGCCCAAGCTACTAGATGCAGTTTGAGGAAGCATAGTTGTGATGGTTGTTCGGGAGAACGTAATGATCGTCGCCATACTTGCACTCACTATGGCAAGATCGACTACCTAATTGATAGATGTTATGTCAAGTTTCGTCATCTTCGCTCTCAAGTTGATGTTAGAACTGCTGAACCTATCACAGGATCTGATACTTAGTCTGTGACTTGTACACCATCGATTAACACAAGTCGTTTTCTCACTGACTAGCATTAATGTTATTATTACAGCTTTAGCTTCTTCTTCCTTATCCTCCAGTAATGCTTGCATTGCTAGTAAGGATAAGTAACTTATTGATTTTGATGCCACTAATCATATGATAGAAAATATTATAACCTTCTCGACTCTTAACAGACATACTCAGATTCCTCCGATTTTGATTGCTGATAGATCCTCTACTCTTGAATATGATTTATAGGGAGTCACTACACTCTTTAATCTCACATTAGATGATATTTATTATGTTCCAAACTTTTCTTGCAACCTACTTTTTATTAACACCGTAAGAAAGACTTTGAACTACTATGATTTTATTCATCTCATTGTTATTTTCATAACCTTCGAACAATGAGGAGGATAACTACTAGGATTAAGCTTGAGGAATTATATTATCTAAATGACAAAATTTCTCTTTCTAGTTCCACTACTACAATATTTTTGTTCGGTGACATCAACGTCTTGGTCATCTTCATGTTTGCCTTTTTGCGTCTACTGAGTCTCTTTTAGAGTGTGATACCTGTCAACTTGGTAAGCATTACCATGTCTTTTCTTGCCAAAACCCATTTCTTTTCTTGCCAAAACTAAAAAGAAAAGCACTACTCGATTCAATTTGGTCCATTCAAACATATATGGTCCTTTTACTAAGTCTATTGGTGGAGGAAACTTGTACTTTGTTACTTCTGTTGATGATTTTTCTCGATGTACTTGACTTTACCTCTTGAAAGAACAACCTAATGTTCCTTTTATTGATACTTTTTTACTTTTATTGATGTCTGTAATGTTTTTAAGTCTTTTTTATTATAAAATAAAAAATTAAATTAACATCACTTTGAAAATTCTTCGCACCGATAATGCTTAAGAATATGAGTCATAACTTCAGTTCCTTTTGTATGGTATTATTCAACAGACTAGTTGTGCTTATACATCATGACAAAACAATGTAGTAGAAAGGAAAAATCGTTATCTTTTTGATGCTGTTTGTACCTTATTATGCCAGATAAATATACCTTGGTCATATTAAAGACATGTAATTCTTATCTCCTATTTTTTTACAAATCGTATGCCATCCTCCCTACTTTAGAAACCGTCTCTTTTCTACATTTTATATCCTTATTCATCACTTTTTCCTCTTATCCTACAGATTTTTGAGTGTACTACGCTTGTTTATGTCCACTCTAAGGACGTGACAAACTTGTTCCTCATGCAATCAAGTATATCTTCTTGGATTACTCTCCTACTCAAAAGGACTACCATTACATCAATCTGTTGACTCAACGTCCATATATGTCAACTAACGTCACGATCTTCAAGTCTACTCCATTCTTCTCTAATCAAGATAACTCTTTTGTCATAAATTCTATTCCTCAATTGTGTGAATCTGTCCCTTCCATTCCCATTGTTCACTTACCACCACTGCCACTACCACCACCATCTCCACCATCATCACCTCACCCTTTTATTATCTATACTTATCATCATCATTATCGTACTCATATTCTCACTACTCCTAGTACTCCTCCAGATACTTCCTCCCATTCAAAAGGTTTCCCCTGCTAATCTTGATCTCTAATTGCCTTCATGAGAGAGATACTATTGTGTACTCAGCATCCTATCACCAGTATTGTTTCCTATGGCAATCTAGATCCTACTTGCAGCAAGATTATCTTGACCTTATCAACTATTGTCATTCCTCAATCCTATAAAAAGACTATGCCAATTCCACATTAGAAAGCCATTATGGATGAGATGTCTGCTCTACTTTTACACAGAACTTAGACTCTTGTTCCATTTTCCATAGCCATTGAGGTTGTTGACTACAGATGGGTATTTGTGGTAAAATATTTATCAAATAGACAAGTTGTTAGATATAAAGCTCAGCTTGTTGCCAAAAGTTGTACTCGAACCTATAATATTAACTTCTTTGACACCTTCTCTCGAGTAGTTCGTATTAACTTCATTTGGGTTTGATTATCGATTGTTGTCAACAGAGATCAGTAAATGTTCCAACTTAATGTTAAAAATACTTTCTTGTATGGTGATCTACAGGAAACAATTTACATGGAACAACCTTTAAGATATGTTGCTCAAGAAGAATCTTAAGTCTGTAAACTCAAGAAAACCATCTACGACATCAAACAGAGTCCACATACTTGGTTTGATAAGTTCAGTTCGGCTATTAACACCATTGGTTTCTACTACAATCATGTAAATCATTCTATCTTTACAAGAAAGAAAGATACAGGTCAGGTGATCCTTAACTATCTTTGTTAATGTCATTCTTCTCACAATTAGTAATACGCCTAGTATTGAAGAAACCAAAGCATATCTAAATAAACACTTTGTTGTAAAAGACATAGGAAAACCTCATTATTTTCTTAACATTAAGCTACAAAGATGTTTTACGTTAGTGAAAGTATGTCACGGACCTTCTTAAAGAGACTAATTTATTGGGAACCAAGCCGATGCAGACTCCTATGCCAGAAGATATTACTCATCTCTAGAATGAGAATTCTCCATTGATTAAAGATGTATTTCGGTATAGACGTTTGATTGGTAAATTCATCTACCTTATTGTCACGAGACCAGACATAACCTTTGCAATTAACATGGTGAGACAATTTATACACAAACCTAAGAAATGTCACTTAAATACAACCATGAAAACACTTAAGTATATCAAAAGATCTCTTGATCAAAGTCTCTTATTCAAAAACAACAATCATCTTCACATCGAGGCATATTCCAATGCAACTTATGTTGATGATAAGGCGGACAAGTCAGGCTATTCTACCTTTCTAGAAGGTAAACTTGTAACATAAAGAAACAAAAAACAAAATATAATTTTTAGATCCAATGCAAAGGTAAAGTACCGTAGTCTAACTCAAACAGCATGTGAATTAAAGTGACTAAGGAGTTTTTTGTCAGATCTTAAAGAGACATATACTACTCCACTACCTATGTATTATCACAACCAAACCGTTATTCATATTGTTAAGAATCCAGTGTTTCATGAGAAGACCAAACACAAAAAGATATACTATCACTTTGTTAGAGAGGAGGTTTTCAATAGATAGATTTACACTCCATTCATCTCATCAAATAAAAAACTTGCAGATATCTTCATTAAATCTCTCTTTGCTACTTTATATGTATTAAACTAAACATGATTAATATATATACTCCAACTTGAAGGAAAATGTTAATGTTAAAAGATTATATAGGTATCTCAAAATAAACCTTGAAATCCATATATATCTTATAACCCTATTTATGTCTTAATCTCTAATCTCAACACACAACATATTTCTCTCCTTCTCCCTTGTTTTTAACGTAAGATACTTCTTAATCTCACTAATGCTTGCAGAGTCATTGCCTGTCAACAATATATCATCAACATAAACTGCTAAAATCACACTGCTAAAGGTAGTCTTCTTGGAAAAGACTAAATGAACAACAATACATCTCTGAAAATCGCCCTATTAGACCACTATGTTGAACTTCTCAAACCACATCCATAGACTTTGCTTAAGGCCATAGATGACATTCTTCCGACATTAAATTCTATACTTCCCTTGAACAACATACCTTAAAGGTTATTCCATGAATACCTAATCAGACAAATCATCATAAAGAAAAGTATTCTTGATATCTAACTTATAAAGCTCCCACGACTAATTTACAATAATAAATAAGAGAACTCTAATGGAATTTAGTCTAACAACTAAAGAAAAAGTCTCTGCATAATCAACTCCATGTGTCTGAGTAAAACTACAAACAACAAGAAAAACATTATAACTATCTAATTTATGCTTTATAGCGTAGACCCATCTACAGAGGACTATACTTACTCCACAGACACTAATTTCCATGTGTCACATGACATCAATGCTGACATTTTTCATTCATAACTACCTTCTAATGTGATAAAAGAAAAACCTCCTGATAGTTTCTAGAAACAAACTCAAAGAAAATGGACAAGGCAAAATTACAAAAGAACAGATTAAGATAATCATATGAAACAAAATTGAAAATACGATGAGTTGTGCAAGAGTGATTATCCTTTCATAGTACAATAGGAAGATTAAAGCTAGAACAGGGTGACATGCATTAAAGGTTGAGGAAGGCTCGACTGAGGGACGTCGTTAAGGCTGCTGACGACGACGATATACCTACAAAAGACACAATCTCTCTTGTTCTACAGTCACTAATGTCACTGGTGACTCAACAAGAGACGATAAAAGAAAACTTTCAATTTCAAAACACGTAGACTCAAAAAACAACTAAACTTAAAAAATTGATATCAATAGACACAAAGTAAGCATGGAAGAAAGATGAAAATAATGATATCCTCCTTGCATTTGAGAATATCGCACAAACACACACTCAATAGAATGAGGAAACTTGTCAAGACTAGAAAACAAGTTTTGAAAAAAGCAACACAACCAAAAACCTTAGGTGATAGTAAAAATATTTTTGTACTTACACGAAGACATATGAGAAAAATCTTATCAACTAAAAGAGTAAAGGACATCCTATTTATCAAATATGAAACTTTAAGAGCAACATCAGACCACAAAAATTTTAAAACTTTCATCTACAACATAATAATACGAATGACGTCTAGAATGTGTCTATATTTACATTCAATCGTACCATTTTGTTGAGAAATACGAAGATAAGTAGTATAATGGATAACCCCTAAAGATGCATAATATGATTGAATCTTAGATTAAACAAATTTTAAAGCATTATATATACATAAAAATTTTAGTGTAACTAGAAATTGATTTATTATTTCATTGAAAAACTTTTTTATTACATCTAGAATATAACTACAATCCTTCAAGAAGTAAACCCAAGAAGTATGAAAATAATCATCAATAAAAATAATATAATACTTATGACCTGACACAATGTAATACTTTATGATATAATGAAACTCTAACTGAGCCTTAAATAACACAAAAGACTAAACCAAATTGACTTTGACTGAATACAAGATAAAGACGTCAAAAAAAAAAGCACGATGGTGCTTGTCCAACTGAAATAACTTGTAATCAAGAGACGATATCATTATCCAAGGCAATGCCTATTGTAGCTTTCTATGAGATGGATGACTAAACTGAAAGTATCACAAAATGAAAGCCTCAGATGTAAGCACTAAAGATGCAAGTTCCTCGAAGTATCTTGTCACAAATTGGTAGATATACGCCATGTCCCTACCCATAACCCAAACCAATACTCTTCTTCATCTGTAAATCTTGAAAGATGCGATGAAAAAGAAAGCAAGTCACACAATAATGCAATTGCTTGGTAATAACCATGGTACCAAATGCCAACGCATGTCGCTGAAATTTCACCGACACGTATCTTATTTTCAATTTACCAACACAACTCCGACACAACATCGACATGGAAATTTTTTAAACAAATGTGGATTTTTTTTACTGTGTTTCCACCAACACGATACTGACATACCAACATTTTACCAACACATATATATTTTTCGCTAATAACACTAATAGATAAAAAGTTACCAAGAAAATCGGGTACAGAAAGCACTTTCTGGAGTTTAATATGGTAATAAGCCTACACAATCCTTCTCCAAATACTAAACAAGAACGACCATCAACAATAGAAACGAGTAAAAAAGTCACATGGACTTGATATATAAGAAGAAACCCCCAAACCTATAAACCCAGAACTGTCAAGAAAAGTAAGGAAAATACTCGTACCTAAAGTGAGAGCATGTGATGTGGTAGAAGTGGTGTCAACCTGTTAGTGACCCAAAACTGTAGAAACTACTCGTAGTCAACCTGTGAAATGATAACTATTTGCTCATAAGTGTAACGTAAGTTGTTTCTGTAGTGACATTAACCCACTATGGTTTAACAAACTTATCCCAACATCTATCTAATTTGTGTCCAATCCATCAACAATGCTAACAACGCAATCATCCTCCACAATCTGTGCGTCCACCTCATCCTTCATCTTTGGTCATGCCAAGACCACGACCCTGAGTCGTTGTCATAGCTGACTGATCTAACACTGAAGCTCTAGAGAACATCGTCTCTAAGTTATCGACACCTAAAAGGTGTTCACAAATCTGAGAAAAGAGTTAAAATGTGAGATTGAAAAGGTAAACGACTATTGCTAACTCATCTCAATATTGTCACATCTTGTTAATGTCAACGGTCAATGGCTAGTAGAACAATATAGTGGTCCTACACTCATTGGTCTCCTTGTCTGAGCATAAACTACTACTTGTATATCTCCAATACTCTGGACGTATTCTTCTTTATGCCTATATGTAGCCTTCAAGCTCATCAAAAAGTACTAGTAAAGCAATATAGTGGTCTTACACTCATTTGTCTCCCTGTTTGAGCATAAACAACTACTTGTATATCTCGAATACTCTAAAAATATTCTTCGTATGCCTATATGTAGTCTTCAACATGACCTAAATCATCTTTGCGAGGTGAAACATCATAACACCACAAACAACATTGAGTTCCATGTTATTTACTAACCATGAAACAATGGCAACATCTCGATGTATTAATCTTCGTATGTTGCATCCTTGGCATTAGGAAAGGACTGAGAAAGATGTTTAAGCTTCCAATGGACAGCAATAAATGTTTCAAAACTCTATGCCACAATAAATAATTCTTTCCATCGAGTTTCTATGATGTGCCACTAAGATTTTTGATCAATGATTCATAGGAGATCATGTTTCACCACTGAGAAAGGGAAGAACACAAAAAAAAATGTCAAATCTATCACAATCGGTGATCCATACAAAGAAAAAGCACCATCCAAACACCTTCTGGAAAGCCACAACAACGATCCAAAGGCACAACCACATGTGAACGGCACCTTCTGTCCACGCACATACAAGTAAAAACACACAACGTGGTAGCCTAAAACATCGACGTGATCAACAAACACTACTACCGACGCCATTGATCACATAGGAGAAGGTCAAAAGGACCTCTTAGGTGGACAAAGAGGGGCGACGATCCTCTAAATGGTGTTAGAGGAGTCGACGGTGCCAACGAAGGCTACTAGATGGACTGACGAACCTCTTTGCCGGTGCCAGAGAGACTGTGGTGTCTGGAGGGGCACCAAAGGCTATCAGAGAAGCCAACAGTGGCTTACAGGACCAGTCGAAGCCGTTGAAGGGTCAACAGTGCTCGCATGAGGCAATGGTCGGTAATGATAACTCGTGTTTTACTATTGCTTGTGTTTTTGCTTGTGTTTTTCCTATTGCTCGGATACCATGTGGTGATTAAGGTAAATAATAATGTATATTATTCATTAAAGAGGAAAAAGTACTTATATATATAAAGTTTACTAGATACCCAACATAAATGGGTATCTAATAACTAAATAACCCATTACTATCTAACAAAACTCTAATGCTAATATATACATAACTCCAACATTAGTTTTAGACAGAAATGAGAAGCTGGCTACTGGCTACATATTACCCAAATGCTCCCATAAGGGTCTGTATGGTTTGAAGGTGTTGTGAGGAATTAAAGGGAGTTAAAGAAATTCCTCTTAAATCAATTGTTTATTTGTCATTTACAGGTTAAATTCCAGTACTTCATTGAAAAAGTGATGAAATTGGAAGAAGTTGGTTTTCCACCAAAAAACGTAAGAATACCAATTCCATCAATTTTTGTTCCTCCATGTTGGAGAGAAAATTCACCCCAAATGCTATGGAGAAGAAACCAAATTCCAAGAATTCAAAATTCTACCAACCAAACACTAAAATTTCTAATTTCAAGAATAGAACCAAACATCAAACCTTCAATTCCTACATTTAGAATTCCAATTCCAAGAATTTCAACTCCACTTGAAATTACAAATCCTACAAACCAAACAGAGCCCAAAGAGAGTCCTAATACGCCCCTTACCTTCTTGAGAAATAGCAAGAAACAACGTCTAAATGAGAATGACCCCAAACAAAATACAGTTCCAATTTCCTACCATAAAAGCCTCTAATTATCTGGTCTCTTATCTTCTCTTTGGCGGATTTTTGTGTATTTGTATTTTGTCCTGTTCTACAAAGAAAAGGAAGTGATTATAGGAGTCACCTAATTATTACATCCAGGAACATGTGAGTATTTCCATGTCATTGGATATCACGCAACGAAGAATTAAAAGATGAGGTATCCTTCACCAGCCATGGGTACAACAACAAAGAATGAGGCATCCTAATTTTTTTATTAGCTTCCCATTCCAAAGCAAATTAGTGGAGCTACATTATTGCATACATGGTCAAGTAGCACGAGGAACACTAGCACATTCTGATAAACCTGTTCATTAATACCATAATGTACTGCACTTGTAGATATATTCTAGTCTTTTACTATGTTTTATTACAATGCAAACTATGGAATACACAAGATATGATATACAATTAATTAGATTTTCATGGTCTGCTTTGTTTCTTGTTTGTTGCACTATGTTACGTTTCCATGTAAAGGCGTAAATTGTTTAGCATGCCAATTTTTCTTAGTAATTATGTTGAGAAGATTTGTACCTAGTTTAGTTGGGCCAATTTTAAGTGCACTAAGGACCAAACATATGGCATATGGATATGAATGATGCATTAGTGTAATACATTTAATATATGTAACATTATATTTGTTAATGCTTAAATTCTTATACACTAAACATGCATAAAAATAAAATATAAACCATTGATACACTAAACTAAAACTTAGAATACAATCATGATGAAATGGATATTCATATAATTAAACTAAAAATTATCAAACGACTCCAAATTGTACAAGGTCCCCAATAAAAACCCAAACCATGCATGGTGTTCTGCACTATCTCAGATGTACACACAAAAAATCATATAACATGGAGACTTCTACTTCTTTGAATCCAATAGTTTAAAAATTGGAAATCGGCCATTACACATTGAGTTTCTAAACGTTTTTTGAAAAAATCGGAGTTTAAACAGGTGTTTAATGAAAAAATGGTCAACATTAAAAAAGTAATAAAAAATGTATAATGTGCATGTAACCAGTAACATTCAACAAATTATCTCAATATATAGAAAAAAAATTCAAACATAAGTAATTTAATTCAAAAAACATAACTTGAATACATGTAATTATTGTTAGTGGTAGTTAAATGGTTCTCTCATATATGAATATATGATACATGGATATCTATGTAATGGGAAATCCTATATATGTGTAATACATGTGATTAATCAATCTAAACTTTCATTTCTCTCTTAATCCTGTAACACCCGTAAATTCATTTTGTAATTATTACATTTTAATGGATTTATTTCTTAGACGGGTGCTACTGTTTCGAGACCCGTTTGTGTGGTTTTGTGCTATGAGCTTGATCCTCGTGGACCAACTTCTGTTTGTGTGTTCTTGCGTATGGTTGGCACTGTGTATTGTAACACTGTGCTTGTGGGATCCGAAGGTGGGTCCATGTAAAACCCCCGTTGTGGGCCCACGTAGGACCCACATTGTGGGCCAGTTGGTGGGAATATTTAGGTGCGAGGAGTTGTTGACTCGTGTTGTGTGTCTGGTGGTTAAAGATGTGTAGGTGTGCATGCGCAGCGACTTCCTCCCCCATGTATAAAGCGCATGTATGGGACGAGTCTTCTCCAGCACACCTCCCTCTCTTCTCCTCCTCGTCAACTTCTCCTCCCCTGTTTCCAATGGCAACCGAGCGATACGGAACACCAAAGCCCAACCGAGTCTCCTTTCCCCATCCACTCCTCCTTCTTCTTCACTCCTCCTTCCCATCTCTGTTGGTAGGTGCAGGTGAGGAACAAAGAGAGAGCCTAAGAGTGGGAGAACAAGAGACGGAGGCGTGCGACGGCTTGTAGCGGCGTGGACAGCTCGGATAGTGTGTTCCTATGGTCGTGAGAGCCCCAACGAGGGTTGGGATCGTCGGAGTCTGTTGGAGAATCGCCAAAGCACGTTTCTCAAGTACGCACACCTAACCCATGTATAAAGAGCATGAAATTGCAGAAATTGATAAGAATACATGAAATCTAGGTAAATTTATATTTCTAGAATTTATTGTGATTTTATGAGTATTCGTGAAGGTATTTATGGGTGTTAATGACGACAGTTGAGTTTTAAGTCTTTTTGACCCTTCTGCATTTGCAAATTTGTATCTTGATGCATGATGAATGGATTTTAGTTTTATTTATTAAGATTTGGAATAGACTCAAAGGTCTATATCTTATGTTTTATATGAGATTTTTGGTGCTTGTTTTAGGAATCCAATCGGAAGTCCCACTTTAGACGATTTTGAACATTTGAGGTTGAGTCATTTTCTGTTTTTTGCAGAAATCGACATACCAAATAATTTTGGTATATCGTTTTTCTGTCAGTTTTGATTCTCTAGTCAAAATTCGATCGTCCAATTTTAGACAGTCGATTGAATCAATGGATTTTGGTCGACCAAATCATTTTCGATATATCGATTTTAACCTGAGTGTTGACCATTGACCTGATTCAATCGATCGATCCAAATTGATCTACCGAACTAGAGATTTTCAACATACCGAACCTATTTTTCGACATACCGAATCAAGACCCAAATGTTTTTATAAAAATGTGACTTTCCAAAGATTTTCTAGATTGACTTGTATTATCTCTTAGAGATAAGATTATGATCGTCAGTGGTGGTCTCTTGGAACACCTCATTTGTTGTTTTGTCGAGATTTTGGAAGAATTTTCAAAAATATAAAATGATTTTGAAAATAATTTCAAAGGGATGGTTGGCCCATTTTAGAAAATGATTTTCCTGATTTTCTGTGTACTGACCGAGACACTATGGGACTGTGTCGTCAAGACCAGAAAATGTGACAACATTCTCGGATAATCGGGCACATCTCCCTGCTCAAGATCAAGGACCGAGATACCTGAGACTGAGGGACGTCGGATCCTAGAGGTATGAAACTCCTTGATTGTCGTCTCAATGCTAAGGTTGTAGTCTACAGGTTGAAGTATCTTGTGGCATGACGGAGAGATATAATACTCCTACTGTTGCTGTGAGCACTGAGACTTGGATGTCGTCAAGTGTTAAGGTATAACACTCCCTCCTAAGCACCGTGTGTGGAGGACGTCGTGAGGAGGTTGTAGACACCCCATATGCTTGCAACTAAATCCTAAACCTAAACCCTAAACTATCCTAAATCTTAGACTTAGCAAACCCTAATCCAAAACCCTAAACCTAGCCTAAACCCTAATCCTAAATCCTAAACTTAGCAAATCCTAGTCCTAAACCCTAAACCTAGCCTAAACCCTATTCCTAAACCCTAGTTTAAACCCTAAATCTTAGTCCAAAAACCTTTACAACCTCTAACTACCTAAACAAACCCTAACCACTTCCCACTCCACCATAACAACCTCTAACCACCTAAACAAACCTAACCACTTCTGACTTCACCATAACAACCTATACAACTTCCAACAACCCATAACAAACTACCCTAACAACTCTAACAACTGTGCCATTTGCAAGTCTATAAATACCCCCATTGGCAAAAGAAAGAGGGGGAAAATCTTGAAAAAGGAGAGAAAAAACTTGAAAAAGATTGAGAGGAGAGAAATCAAGGAGAGATCACCAACCAAAACAACCAGAGAAAGCTCAGATCAATGAGGAAGCTCGGAGAGGAGAAAAATAAGAGCTCAGGCAACTTCTGCCACGTCTCCAGGGAGCTCCAGCGATCACCTCCACTGTCAGCTCAGGTATGCCCCGATCAAAGCTCAATTTCCTTCCATTTTTGTTCCCTAGGTCCTCAATCTCCCTGAGGTATTTCCAGTAGTGCCTGGCAACTTCCTTGGCTAGAATTAGATTTTTATGAGTCGTCGGACACGATTTTCCGATTAGAAAGGTGGGGGCACGAATCTAGTGAGTGATTCGTGCCTTGGTGAGTGTAGATTGATTGACCTAGGTCTCTTCTTACTCCTCCTCCACTCTGAAAGCCTTTCCTCCACCCTGGAAGTCGCTGGAAAAGAGCCGCCGAACGCAGCCCCACCGTCGTTAGAGAAGACGACTCCTAGAAAGGCTGTCCGGGCACCTCCCGCCTAGAAGCTCCCCTCCGATCATTGGGACGCCTTCCTCTCTGGAAGCCACAAGACCCTGCCTTGAGCCTCAATCGCACCCCACAGTCACCGTCGCCAGAGTCAACACAAAGCCTGATCAGGAGGGGGAAGAGCGACACCATTCTTGCCTCTGAGCTGTGGAAAATTCTCCCCTTCGCACCGTCGAGCCTCCAGAAGCCCAGGGCAACCACTCTATCACCTCCAATGGCCTTTTCTTCTCCAAGACCGTCGCCGAAGTCGCGACACCGACGAAGGAGGTGGGAAGAGGCCTCCGACCGTTAGCTGCTAGATCAAAGCCACTAGATCTGTCCCATTTTTCTTCCCTCTTGCTCATAGGATACTTGGATGCCATATCAAGCATCGAGAAAGCCTTGAATGGCTTCCCAGATGACCGTCGATGGATAAATACAATTACCGACGACCGTCGATCCTTTCTTTTTCTAAAAAAAAAACTTCTTTTAGAATAACTTCATTTCTTTTCTTTTGTTTGCGTTTAAGCCCTTTTATTTTCCATTTAAGTCTCTGTATTAGTTTTTTAATCATTTTAATAATATTTTATTTTATAAAATTACAGTGTGATCCTTATGAATTTCCTTTAAAATTTCTCAAACTTTAAATTTTAACATAAAACCCTTTGATTTAGTTTTCATTTATTTTAAGCCCATAATTTACACGTAAAACCCTAAACTTCATTAAAATCATTCTGAATACATGCTTTTGTGGTATAATTGCAAACCTAATCCTGTAGATTCAAATTTTTACCCAAATGTGCACAGAATTTCATTTTAAACCCTGAACTTCACTAAATTTACACTGAATGCATGTTTTTTTTATAGCATATTTGCAAATCAGACCTTGAAAATTCATGTTTTCATCCATAAGTTCACTATTTTACACATTTAACCCTGAATTTCTTCAAAATTACACTAAACACATGTTTTACTGGCAAAATTACAGATTGAACCCTAAAAAACCTAATTTTACCAAAAAAACGCACAGTTTTACACATTTAACCCCTAACTTCTTTAAAATTGCATAAAATGTATTTTCTTAAACTTTTTTGCTGATTTAACCCTAGAATCTCAGCCTTTACTCAGGACATGTAATTTTTACACAAAGACCCCTGGAAATTTACATGTTTCATCCATACTTTCATTTTACAAATTTTGTTATCCCTTTTTTTCATGCATATATTCTTATACTTACTCTCTTGCATCATACATACATTTCAAACTTAGTTTTCACATTATTTCCCGAATTTCTTCTGATTTTCATGATTTTGATTTGATTTGGATTTTCCTCACCCGAGGGAGTACATTAACAGGCTTGACAATGCCGACATGAACCCTATTGAGGATTATTTTTTCACATTTGATTTTCTCGGATTTCCTAAGTTTCCGCTATTTTGCGTGACGCCTTTCAAATATTTCCTATTTTCACGATTTTTCTCATCGCCCAAGGACATACAGTAAAGTGGTATTTTCAATGTCTACATTGTCCTCCGAATTATTTTTCCAATTATTTCTCTTTATTCATTTCTTCTTTTTGATTTGACCTATTTCCACATTCATCTTAGACATGTACATTCAGAGTAGACAAGCATACACACATTGGATCATTAGCAAGCAGGAAACTTAAAAAGACCGATTTCTTCAGACGCACGACGATGCCTAATACCTTCCTCATGCGTAACAAGAATCTTTACCCTTTCTCTGACCCGCATTGATTTATACATTACATCCATTAGACACGGAACATGCATGTGTTTTCTTCGCCTTGAGTTCTTTAGATTTTCCTTTGTGTTTGGTTTTCCTCGTCTTTCCATTAAAAGACTAAGTGACGACTCCCCTTTCCTTATCCTTTTCTTATCCTTCCTTGATGTTTCCGACTAGTCTTCTTCTTCGAATTCACCATCTTCGCTGTGACCATATCGGAACTCCTCGTGTCTTTCCACGTACCTTGGAGTCGTGCAGAGTTCCACTGACATGGTCACAAGGGCGTACCCTGTGGTGACCAGTGTGGGTGAAACACTTACCCCGTAGCTAGTAACGTCCTGAGAGACAGGACAACCTTCCCATGAAGGGGTCGACTTTGTGAGGATTCTCCAGGTGTGAGAATCACAGGACAGTGATTGACTCCTGCACAGGGTGACACATCGTGACAGTGCAAGACGTCATGGTCGCTCCTCAGTGGACTACTTGTGGCCAGAGTTTGATTGCCTAGCGCTGGACTTCCCGACTTACTGTGTGTGGTTTTGACCATTGAAGACCTTTGTCTGTAGTTTTAGACTAGTACAACCCTAGTTGTGGTTTTGACTGGTGTAACTGATGTAAACCTGGATTGTGAGGTTTTAGAGAAAATAATTTGCGAAATGAATTTAAATGAAAATTAATTATGATTTTGTTTTCCCCTTATTTTTCGTAAGATGCGTGCTGAGTGACTTCTCTCACTCATGCTTTTTCCTCGTGTTTTTGGGTTACAAATGCAGACACGCAGAAGGTTTAGCATAGTACATATAGTCTGGAGTCTTGTAACCGCACACACAGGTTCCTGGTAGTTGATATTTTCTGTTTAGCTTTTAATTTCCTGTAATTTAATTTGTTTTAAATTATTATGAAAAATTTAGAACGTGATAAATCCACATGATATCAGAGCACAATAAATCAAAACGTTAGTCATCTTCCCTCTCCTCACCTTCAGTCGATGACGACTAGGCTCTATTTCAAGCTAACCTGCACCGTCAACCACTACAACTTTCTCTATCATCCTCTGTTGACTCTCCACCACCACCCCAACGACCTTCTGACCTCCTTTACCCGTTGACAGTTCTCCTTCTCCTCTTCCGTCAACAGCCCTCTTCTCCTTATTGGCAATCGACAACCCTAACAACCTAGTCGTCAGTGCCGATACAATGATATAGATTGGTTGTGTTTTCTTCCTCTTGGTTTTTATATCTAAGGTTTTCTATATGCCTTTATTTACCCTAGATCTACATATACTACCTTAAAAACGGGTTACTCCATCCTTTGTTGGTGTTTTCTCCTTAAGGTTGTAGTTTTTTGGCCTTCTCCCTCAATGTATTTGATCCAATCAGACCCTTTTTTTCCCCTATGGCTTGTTCTTGTGAGATATTGATGAAGAATCTCATCGGAATGTCCATCAAACTCAACGGTAAAAATTATTTACAATGGTCTCAGGCACTTGAGACCTTTATTGGTGCACATTAGAAGACAAACCCTTTACTGTCGAACCTCCAAATGCCAAGGATGTTACCTATGACATTTGATTTACTAATAATTGTGTCGTCATATCCTGACTTGTTGATAGTACTTATCTAGCCAACAAAATTTGGAACACCTTACACAACACATGACCATGAAAAAAATATGACACATATATATGAGATATATGAGTAGTTGTTTACTCACCGTTAGGGTGAGCATTCCGTCCAAGAGTTCTACAGTTCTCTCATGTGCTTGCTAAATGAATTGGAAGTTTATCAACCATTTACTACCAACATATCTAAGATAAGGAGCTTACAGTAGCTATTTTTCTAACCGAACGTCATCCCACTTTGGCATCTCATATTTGTGATCTAGTCCTAGGTCCAGACACACTTCTTTCCCTTTCGTCTACTTTTTCATAGGCACTGCATATCTCAATAGCCAGCCCTACTTTTGTCCCTGATCAATCAACTTTAGCTACCTTTACCAGTAGTCATAGACGTGGGTGTGACAGATCCTCTGATGAACGTGACATTCAAAAATGTGATCACTATAGCAAAACTAATCAAACAATAAATCTTTTGTTAAAGCAATTTTGGTAGACCTTCCTGGGCTCAACATGTCACAAAGACTTCCTTTGATAACTCCTTCAATCAAATGATGACTATCTCCCAAACTGATTATGACAAATTTCTTCGATTCCAAAACAATCGATCCACCACCAGTACTGCTTATGCATCCACCTCAAGTATGATTGCCTCATTAGCTTTTAACGATCACTTTTGGATTATCGACTCTAAAACATCCTCCCATACGATAAGTACTCACAACCTTTTCACCCACCTTTCCATCTATTCCATTGCTAATGGTCGCCAATGTTTAATCTCTGGGGAAGATATAGCTCATGCCACCTCCCATATTACCTTTAACAAAGTTCTTTATACATCTTATTTTCCATTAACATTATTACCCGACAACTGTATTACTCAATAACATTTTACCCTTGCCATTGTACTTTTCATGACCTGTAGATCAAAAGAAGGATTGGTTTAAATCCTGAGCATGATTGCGGTGTCTACATGCTAGTTCATAATGACATACCAAGTGGATTAGCATCTGTCGCTACTATTCCTAAGTCTTCATTGTTGTGGCACTGCGGACTTGGTCATCCATCCCTCAAAACTCTTCAACAGTCACTTCCCTAGATTAAGGTCTAATCTTTTGTCTATAAATGTTGTCGATTAGGAAAACATCATCGTACTTCCTATAAACAGTCTAATTTGTCTCAATCAAAATCCTTTTAATCTAGTTCAATGTCATATATGACATGTCAAGTTCTCGGTCCTTTTTAGTGTCTTTTGGGTGTACTTTTTAAAAGATAAACATGTATTTGACATTATCAGATAATAATTTTTTTTTGTATTACTCCTAAGATTTTTCGTACTGATAATGTTTTGAAATTTGTTTAAAATGATGTCCAAGAATGTTGTCTCTTTAGGGATTCTTCATCAAACCTCATGTCCTCGTACTTCTCAACAAAATAGAATCATTGAAGAAAACATCATCATATACTTAACATCATCTACACCATTTTGTTGTAGATGAATGTTTCCAAATCTTTTTAGTTTGATACTATTCTCACTACTACATACCTCATCAATAGGATGTCTTCTACATCTTTTAATAGTGATATTACTTTACGATGTTTATATCCTAATAAAGAGTTATTTAGTCTTCCACAAAAATTGTTTGGCTATGTTGCCTATGTCCAAGATCTTAATCCTGACCTAGATTAATTAGACCCTCGTTCTATTCGATGTGTGTTTGTGGATTATTCCAGAACTAAAAAGGACTACCACTTTTATCATCCTCCTAATCATCACTATTTTGTATTTGTCGATGTTACTTTTTGGAAGTTTAAATCTTATTTTGACTTTGGTATCTCCTACCACATCTGTCTCTACACCTACTCCCCTGCCAATTGAGATTGTACGTACCAAAGAACCAATGCAAGAGTAGATGCCTTGTCCATTGTAAGTATATTATCGATGACAACATACACATCCACCTCCTCCGACTCAGTCGTTTCTCTCCAATGCAGATCCTCCACCTATAGACTTGAATATACCTATTACTTTGCGAAGAGGTATTTGTTCCTCCACTATTCATCTTCTTTCTAATTTTATTACCTATGACTACCTTCTCCTGTCTTTCAATAAGAATTATCAAAAAGTACTTCGCTTATCACATTAGCAAGCAATTATGGATAAGTAAATGCAGGCATTACAATCTCATGACACATGAGATCAGGTTGTTTAGTCTGAAGGAACTAATATGGTTGACTATCAGTGGGTACTCAATCAAATATATGCTTGATGGATCAGTAGACGGATATAAGACGTGACTAGTTGCCTAAGGCTTTACTCAACTTATGACATTGATTACGAAGAGACTTTTCACTGATTGCTCGACTTAACTCTATATGAGTGTTTCTATCTATTGCCATCAATAAGTCATGGGATCTACGCCAACTCAATGTTAAAATACTTTCTTATATGAGAATTTAATAGAATAGGTCTACATAGAACAGTCTCTTGGATATATTGCTCAAGAAAAGAATAATATGTGCTTTCTTAAGAAAGCTATATATTATGTGAAGCAAAGTCCCAAGACTTAATTTGACAAATTCAACGAGGTAATGATGCAATTGGACTTTAAAAGGTGTGTTATGGATCATTCAGTATTCATTAAACATAATACCAATGAGTGTATACTGTTGACGATATATATTAATGATATTATCATTACAGGCAATGACACTGTAGGCATTACGGACAACAAAAAGTATTAGTAATAGCATTTCACTATTAAAGATATGAATCGTCTCAAGTATTTTCTGGGAATTAAGTTTGTGCATGTTAAAGGAAAAATGGTATTGTCTCAAAGAAAGTACACTTTAGATCTCCTCAAGAAGACATGTCTCATAAGATGTAAACCAGAAAATACTCCAATTAATCAAACTAAGGTTCAAGATTTCTAGGATAAGTCTACAAGCATTTACGAGGATGTTGGGAGATACAAACGATTGATTGAGAAGCTAATTTACTTGACAGTAACACAACCAGATATTTCCTATGCAATTGAACTTCTCGATTATTTCATGCATGAACCTAGAGAGATACATTAACAAAGTGCATAGCAGATGTTTGCATACGTTTAAGGCATAGCTAAACGTGGTCTAATTTATAAGAGTAATGGCCATATAGATATTGAGACTTATTTTAACTCTGATTATACAGGAGATCAGAGTGATAGAAAATGATCATCGAGTATTGTACTTATATTAATGGAAATCTAATAAACTAGAGGAGTAAGAAACACAATATTGTTTCAAAATCCAATGCAGAAGCTAAATACCGCTTTATAACTCAAACAACATGTGAAATGATTTGGCTAAAGTCTCTACTATCTAAGCTTAATTTCCCAGTAAAGACACATATGCCTATCTATTGCGACAATCAAGTGACAATTGTTATGGCAAATAATCCAAATTTTCGTGAACACACTAAGCATATTGAAGTGAATTATCACTATGTGTGGGATTTAGTTACGAAGGGAATTATATGCACACTTTATACTTAATCTACAGAATAGTTGACAGATGTTTTTACAAAAGGATTAGGTGTTGGGATTTTTTATTCTTTATGTAATAATTTCGACATGATTAATATCTATACTCCAGCTTGAGGATGAGTGTTAGTGGTGCTTAAATGGTTCTCTCATTTATGGGTATATGATATATGGATATCCATGTAATGAGACACCCTATATATGTGTAATACATGTGATTAATCAATCTAATCTTTCATTTCTCTCTTAATCCACAATTATCATTCAACCAAGAGTATGTAATTATTAAGCATAAGTAAACAAATAAGTAAATAGATAATCAAATAATGTCAATGACAGCAAGTCATTAACATTATATTAAAATTGGCTATTTTTTACTCAAAAAACTGTCATGTGAAAACATTTAAACAGCATATACATGGTCACTTTCCCCCCATTTTTTGGAACAATGTTTGAATCAACATTTAACGTTTTTTTTTCAGCACAAAAAGACAGTCAAAACTTAGCACCTCAGTGCCAATATGCATAATTTTGGCAAAACAACGGAAACTTTGGCCACAAGTCATAGCTACATTGGATTAGACAATATTGACCCATGTAAAGGATTTCAGTTGTCATGAGAAGCTCCAACTTCACTTAATTATTGCTCTATACTAAACAAAATGACGTTACTGCTACAAAATGACATTAATGCTACAAAATGACAAATATTTATTAAATCAAAGAAAATGAGCTTATGTGAGCAATTTGGAAGACTATTTTTCCTTAGAAGTGTCCCAATATTCCTTTAGTGTCCAAGAACTGAAAAAACTATGTTTTGCATTAAAATTAAAATCTTCAAGTGAGTACCCAAAATATAAACAACACTAATTTAAGAATGTTAAAGTACTTGAAGCTCCGTTAGGAAAACACCAACTGGACTGTCTAATTGGATAACGAATCGTCCAACATCAATTAATCAGTGACTAATGCTATGATAAATAATAAATAGCTTATAGCTTTCATCCCACAAATAAAAAATATGAACCATTTTTTTAACCTTGTCCAGAAGCATAGGAGATAAAATATGTGATAAGTATGCATACTGTGCATGGTGATATCAGTGTTTGGTAGAAACCAACAATTTTTGAGTATGTGAACTTTCTTATTATATATGTTATTACTATTAAGATCAAGGCATCCAACTCAAAACAAATTGCCAATGAAAAGAGAGGTATAGGGTCATATAAGGTCCATGTTTATCTTTTAATTAGTCGAAGTGGAACTGAACACCCACTTTAACAAACTCTTGGAGGTTGATAAGCGTGGATAGATGTGATACAGACAAAGAAAGACGCACAACCAAAAGTTTTGATGTCTCACCACAAGAGCTAAGTGTCTAAAACTAGCTCTCATACCGTATTAAGATGAGGGCATCCAATTTAAAACCAACTGGTGGTCAATGGTGGCCAAGGATCATATGAAGTGCATATTTATTTTTTAATCTGCAGATGTTGGATTAAGCACCAACATTAACAATTACTTTACTTCAAATTAATGCAAATCCACACAAAGGGTAAAGGCACAGTAGCAGGGAAAAAAGTAAAATTATTCGTTGCTATTGGTCATTTGATAAAAGGACAACATGAAAAAGAAGAATAAATGCATTGCTTTAATTTGTAAGTGAACCATGTCAAGAAGAAATGAGGTTCCAGCGCATTAGCAAAAGACTGCAAAACACACTCAATAATCTCATCTACAACTTAAAATATAGGAAACTAAATTGGCCCTATACTTGTTTGTTATGTAATTGCCACTACTTTCAACAAAGTGTGCCACCACATAACTCTCACTTGCTACTCAAGTTATACATTTATATCATGTCATGAGATGAAAGAAATCCATAACCTACATATTTACCTTTTCACAGTCTGATAATCTATCCAATTTCAAGTCATGCTTTGGGGTTCCTGTCTTCTCAATTCTGGATTTTAAAAAAGTATTCTGATGACTATCAAGCAATTGATTGGTGCTGCTTGAACGCACTGGTGCAGCTTTACAATGCTCCAAGCCTACCACATTCAAATAAAGCAAGTAGTATATCAATTAAATTCCTATATCCGTTGTAAATTGTGATCATACTACGAAATGGAATTACTAAAGCCTAATACAAAGACCAAGCAAAAGCTTTTGTAACCTCACATATTTGTCAATTGATTGAAAAGATGTGGATAGAAGAAACAAGTAGAGCCAGAAAGACTATTATGATGAGTTTGTTTAATGGAAAATGAGCTGATAAAAAAAAGGAAGATGAAAATTACAAATTTTGAGAAATGCTAATGCCATCCAACAAATTGAACTGCAAACAGAACTTTAAAATCGTGAGGCAAAATACAACTAGAAATTTTGCAAGCGACATGTGCAGATGATCCATTTAAGAAACTTCAGAAGGGCAAAAAAAGGCATATAGTTGAGAACAGAACTCTAGTGGCACCCCGAGATGATAACATTCATCATTACTCATCTCTTATTATTATAGCTACAGGCACAGAGGCACCAGATATAATTTCACAAGAAAGAATAAATGAAAAGCTGTGGCAATTTCTTCAATTTTATTGATAAGTGTGTACACAGAAGTTGCATCCTTTAAAAAAAACATTGAGAAGCACGGGCAACAGGTTCATGTCTTTGGATTGGTTTTATTTCTACCTACATTTGAGATGGCATTATATGTATAATCTGACTGTCAACTTTCCCACTGCAGTGTCACTCACACACCAAAGCAAACCATGCAATAAATATACCTTATGGTGATCTTAAAAATCAGACATAGTTTGGTTCTTACCAACAATACCTCAGACCAAGAAACTAAAATATGCAAAGCTGCATTCTAGCTTTAAAAAAAAAGGTAAATGATCACTAACTTGCACGACATGGAGAATCCGCATCCAAATCTTTTGGTCCCGAAATACCAAGATCAGAACAATATCGCACCGCACCTGCCACTTGATCCCTAAACTCGTGAGAGTAGCCGCCATCCGGCACACCATCCATAGAAGACGATGATGCCTCTTCCACTTCAGAATCATTAGTGGCCCATCCATTTCCGACATCCATTCCTGCCTCCTGCTTGAAACCACCTCCAGACACCGACATGACCCAACTGTTGCTTATTATTTCTGCACCCATTTCACTTCAAACAAACTCACACACAAGTTCACAGACCACCATGGTAGACCGAAAAGCTCTCCCGAGCTCTAGCACCTCGTGAACGAAGAAACCACCCGGAGTACACCTCAAATTCTCCTCCCAAAAGCCCAGTCCCAATCTCCCCGAACGTCCTCACTTTGCCTATGATAACCAATCGAGAACACACCTTTCTCCTCCCACCAACTAGTCAAAGACTCAAACCCAACCAGACAACCCCCAGTCCAAAGCCTACTCCCCACCAACACCAACACCAACACCAAATCCGAACTAAAAAAGGGAGCCCTACCGCAAACTTAACCGACCACTAGACGAGACCAGGCACTAATCCAAACCGTAGAAAACCCTTAGCTCTATTAAAAAACAAACAAAATCATCGACAACACATCAAGAGAAAACAGCGTTTGCCAAAACATCGAGAGAAAACAGTCGATGAGCGCCGCCTCCCCTCCCTCCGCCGCCGCAGTGGAAAGCTGAGCTCGATTCCGACACGGAGGAGTAGGTGGATAAAGGGTGGATATTTCTGGGTGGGGATGGGAGGGGGGGAGAGAGAGAGAGAGAGAGAAGGGTAGAAATAGGAGATTGGGTTGCGGAAGAAGGAGACAGCTTGGATCGTACTGTGATCGATTTTGAAGTTTCGCAAACGACACTGCCCACGCGCCCTGCACCCACCAGCTGGGGGAGGGAAAGAAGACCGCCGAAGTGTCTTCCCCTTTGAATGACGTACCAGTTATTGACTCTGGAGTCCAAGGCTAACCAACTTCCTGGAGGAAGCAGATTTCTGTTTTTTTTTTCCCCCCATTTTTTGAATAATTAACTTTATATTATCTAAGTATCTTTAATTTATATCAAATTTTATTTTGACAACGTCAGCTTTAAAATCATACATTTTGTTAATCTCAACTTCAATTGATATATACTAAAGTCGTTCAGTCAAAATTATAATAATTTTTGATAAAAATATCCTTTTACCTACTTATTTAAATTATTTTCCTCTTCGCTCTGCTAATATTCTTTTTTATTTCTTTTCAAATCCAAATCCACTTGACTTTAACTGCAACCCTTCCTAACCACTAACGTCGATCCACTTGAGGTACTATTAAATCAATTACTCTCTTTTTCGTATCATACCGTATTAGTGTAACCTTAGGCTCCACCCTAATTAATATATTACATTGTGTTAAAAAAATAACTACTAAGATTTTCTCATGGTTGTTGAGTGAAAATGGATAAGCATTTCCTTCTCTCTTCTTCACGTTGTCGTCGTTGGTGGTGGTAGTGAGTAATGATGATTTTTAAGCAACTACCTGTAGGCACATGCTTTGCGTGTGTGGTTCTTATCTACAAAATTTAATTGATGACACACAAGTGAGCCTCCAAAAATATGTTATGGTAATCTCAAATAATTTATTTCTAGTTAATTTAATTAGAATTATTTATAGATTATAAGCAACAAAAATAACAATTTAGGTTTAAATAACCTCTAACTATTGATAATTAGTCATGTAATTTTAATTTATTGCTACAATTACATTACCATAATGTATATTTTGGCCAAATTCTATCTAACACTAAAAAAAAGCATCAAGATCAATTACAAGTTCTTTGAGGAACACATATCAAATAATTTCTCATTACTACCTTTGATAAGATCGTGAGTGTTGAAAAAACAAAATCATATGAAGAATCTTTAGATATACATATAAGATGCTTGTATAATTATCGCTAGATATAGCTATGTAACTAAATGCATTTTTGACTAATTACATAACTTCTTATCGATTTTGTAGATAGAGTTGGAAATCAAGTTAGGTTGGTCGGCCCAAAAAAACATAAGCCCTTGTAAGCCTAAATTGGGCCAAGCTAGGCTGCAATCTCATACAGGCACGGCTAGGCCATAGGCTTGGCGGTTGGATCGGTCCATTGGACTGGTCTATTTACAAAAATTTTAAAAAATATATTAATAACAATTTATTTATTATATCTAAAAAAAATAAAAAATACATAAGATATTCTATATTTTACGTTTTTATACTTTTTTGTTTTACCATTTTACATCATGATTTTATCATTAGTAGAATCTGTTCTAATTCCTGTTGAAGTTGATGTCGCATCATTGTCTTCTAATTCCTCGTTTAAGCTCGATCCTAAAGACGATCAATTGCATTATACCAATCTTTAAGCATATGAAGGCTTCTACAAATTATTCAGATAATTTACCTTTGTTGTCGCTTAATACTCTTTTCTTTGCAGAAAATGCAAACTTCGACGCTACAGTTAACGTCGGAATCGTTAATAAATCTTTTGTCATTTTTGAAACTATAAAAAACCTAATTGAGGTATTAGACCACTACTTTAACATATCTAAGTTATCCAGTTCTAATTTATTAAATGCAAACTCACAATCTAAAAAATTTTCTAATTCATTATTTTTAGTTACTTTTACATATTTTCATTTCTTCTTCTTTAATCTATTCCAAAAAGAACTACCACTACTACTACTACTACTAGAATGTGTTCCTACAAAACTAGATGTGTGACCATTAGTACTACTTTCATCATATTTACTGGCATATTCTTAAAATAATTTGTATAAAGTTGTCTTAATTTTATTATTAAATGAATCTATATAATCATTTTTATTCATGTTACTAAAAAAAATATTTATAAGTATTATACAATTAACTAATTTATGCTTAGGTTCTATAATTAATACTAAACATGCCTACATTGAAGGCTCATCCCAATAAGTATTATATTTATTTTCCATTAATTTAATAATATCTACAAAAACTAGAATATTTCTATATTGTCGAAAAATATTTGTAATATTAAATAAATTGATTAAAACTTGAAAACTTGTTAGATAATATTGACTAAATAATTGTTTAGTTGCATTATAAAATGGTTTCTAAAAAATTATGAATTATATTAGAATTTTGTCAATCTTCATCATTTAACAAATAATTAGATTTTGCATTATATAATGTTGTAATTATATGATTATAAAATAAACTTGAACTTAACATATCATAAGTTAAGTTCTACCTGTGTTGAATATCTAATTTAAATTTTATAGGTTTTAAATCATTTTGTGCACATATTTGTCTAAATTCTTAATATCTTTTAGTTAATATGTGAATAAATAAAATAAATAATCTTATATTTTCTATATAAAACCTAATGCAATTTATACCATATTGTACAATTAAATTTAAAATGTGACAACAACATCTTTAATGAAATAATTCATCATTTAATATTAGTCTTATATTTCTTTTTAATAATTTTATTGCAACATTATTATTAGAAGCATTATTAAAATACATTGTATTAATTTTAAAACATATGTTATATTCTTTAACAATATCTTTTATTATATTTACTATAGCTTTACTAGTATGTGCATGATCATATACTCTAAAAATAATTAATCTTTATTGTAAATTCCATTCTATATCTATCTAATATGTAGTTAAACATAAGTATGAAAATTTATTAAGATCAATCCAAACATCACATGTTAATAATATTTTACATAATGAACTAAAAAATATTCCAATTAAATATTGTTTATCTTTTTTAAATGTTTTATAAATTATATTCTTTGTTGTATTTCTTAAAAAACCTTTAAATTGTAGATTCAAATAATTTAACACACGTGATTCAAAAAAATTATTTTCAGAAAAAGAAGAAGTTTGTTCGTCTTGTACTATAATTTTTGTTATACCTTCTTTTGCCTTTTCTGTGTTATATTTTCAGTTTACTATTCCATTATAACCTATGCGTAATTTAGATTGTTTTAAATCAGTGCTATCATCTTTATTGTGTTTAGTTATACATTTTTATAAATGTATAGTTATGTAACCTACATCTCCTTTCCCAGAACATGTGTTTTTTGTACTATTATAATTACAATAACACCTACTTTTATCTGTAAGTTTTACAGTTACATACTTCCAAACCCAATAACTTTATTTCCTAAGCTTCTTTGAGGTTGTGGATTGTGTTTGAGTGATTTATGGTTGATCTGTGACTAGGAATATAATTATGTTACTAATATTTTCCGTTTTAATGTATAAAAAAACTAATTATAAAAGAAAATTTCTAAATCCACAAAACTTAAAATCCAAAAATGAAAATATTAGAAGTAAAGAATTTAGAGGAATCAGAAGTAAAGAAAATTTAATATTAGAGGTTGAAAGAGAGTAGCAGATGCAACAGAGTCCAGAGTCAAACAACCAAATTTGAAATCTTCACTTTGAGTAGAGTGTGAGAATTGAGAGAACAAGAATTATAGAGAATAGAAATTATAGTAGAGAAAAGAATGGAAGAGTAAGTTATGTGAAGAATGAAAGTGTTAGAAGGATATTTATAAATGTCAAAAGAAAAAGGAAAAGAAGAAGAATAAAAAAGATGGATAAAAGCAACGTTCACAATTCTAAACGTTCCTTGTAACATTTAGAAAAATAAGCATTGCAATGCAACGTTCCGCCACAACGACCAATGGTAGTTTATTTTTTAATCAAAAAAACCAAGTTAACCCAGCGTAGCTCATTTGGTTGGCTGGTCATAGACTTATTGCCCCAGGTTGGTCGGGCCAAGCCCATAGACCGGGCCCATCCATGGCCGAAGGCGGATCTAGACTGGCTTGGCAAGTTTTTTTTCTGACTAGGTTCGATTTTTTTACAGGTTGGGTCGAGGACTGACTTAATTCGATTTCCACTTCTACTTGTAGGTCCACCAAATCAAATTTTTTAATTTGATAATAAATATAACATAGGAAAAGGAAGAAATAAATAAAGGAAGAACAAGAAAAAAGTCAAATAGTACTACATATCCTCTAAAATTTTGTGTTGATGTAGACAGTACAATTTATCGACGAAAGTCAACGGTTCATCTCAAACCGTGACCAATATTTCTACAGAGAAGAGGAGACAAGTTCCCAAGCAATGACGTTCTTACGAATATATAAAAACTTCAAGGATAAATTTAACATTTTGCTAGACAAAGGACAAAATGAGGAAACCAAGAACAAAGAAATCGGATCGGTGAGCTGGGGTTACGAGTTTTTAGGCCGTAGGATATCATGCGTGTGGGACTCGGGGAGTTTTAAAATCATCACCTCCCAATCGCCCAACGAGAGGAGCTACTTGGCGCACATGGTGGGAGTGGAGCATGTGGTTGACACTGTCACGCCCAGACCAAGAGATGAGCTTGCGTCATGGGTCCAGCCTAGCGCAGTTGTCTTTGTCTCACTGTATTAGACGACATGCGTAGCTGTCCAGTTCAGTGGACGCGAGCCATAAAAGCTGATTTTGTTGTTGATTATGGAATACAAAAACAATAATTTGACGGCAACTCCTGTTCCTCGTCTAATAATTAGACGTGAAATGCTGTATCTAAGTCTAATTAGTCTCAGATAATGGCTCATTGTCATAGTAGTTGGGAGAATTTTAAACTCGTCACAGGTTCCAGGTTCGAATCCTAGGACATGTATAAAAATTCACCTTCTATCTATCTAAACCGTTAACAAAAAAAAGAAGAAAAAAGTCCAACCAGTCTCCGCTCTAAAATTTTAAAATAAATTGTAGGTCCTTTTGGTAATTAAAATGGATTTTTTTTTTATATTCAAAAAAATTGAGTCTTGTGAGTTTTTTAGATTTATTTCCTCTTTTTCTTAAACAACCACTAGTGAAATATTTGTGCAAGAAAAGAATTAAAAAATTACCATGCTAAAATTTTGAAAATAAAATTGAAATGCTATGTACATATTACACATAATTTGTAAAGAAAAATTTAAAAAAAGTGTTACTATTTAGTTTTGAAATTGTTGGGAAAAATAATAAATTTTTTGAACAATTGGGAGATTTTTTTTACTCATGAGCCTTTTAATCTAATAGATACAAAAGATAAGCCAGAGAAAATAACATATACTACACTTATTTGCCTTTTTAATATAAGACAAAAAGATGGAAATTTAACATTAAAAGATTGGTTTCGATTTTTATAAATTTGTAAAGATTGAGAAAATGAATTATGATTAGAAATTATTATTATATTTGATATAAAATTATTGTTGTTTACCTTTTTTTAATTGAAAGATTAATTCGATCACCCATGATAATCACTTTGTTATTAATTTCCATGTGAAACAAAATAAAAATTTAAATGTTAAAATAACTAATCAAGGATTGTGATTGAGAAATTATAAAATTTAGTTATGATTGGTTATGGTAATCTAAATTTAAAATTATAAAAGTTTACTATCTTGCTCCTCTTGTGTTTTTATTATGATTGACAATTATCAAAGGACAAATATCACATTTGTTGTTATGGAAACATATTGGATGCTATAAGAAGTCATGAATTACCTTCTTGAGTTTTTGGATAGTTAATACGGAGTAAATTTCAAAAGTGAAATTTTAAAAGAAACATACTTAATTATTCTTAATCTTTGACATAGATAAAAAGAAAAAGAGAGCATTTTAGGACTTTCATTAAAGTCCAGTCCATGATGTAGTGTGTTCCTTTAATGTAATAATCGATTATTTTCTTATCATGTCACTATTTTTCAAATAATCCATCCTAAATAATCCACAAATAAATAGACCTGACGTGTTAGTTGTAAGAGTAAGGTACAGGAAGACAAGAGGATGCATAGATGTCACACTTTTAATAATTCACATGTTCCCCTCTCTCTCTCTCTCTATATATATATAGAGAGAAAGAGTAATGATCAGGTAAAATCTTATCATAGTCTCATTAGTTTAATCCTTGATCTTTCCACACATCCTACTAGCACATCCAACCCACACTATCAAGCCACAGTGGTCGAATGGTTGGGCCAGAGCAAGATCTGTTGGACTAGACCTGTGGCTATTACTTGATTGTTGGAGCATCAAGGGCTTAAGCCTGATATTTGGGATAGATTTATGGTGGATTAACAGTTTTGGGCTAAGTTTAGGGTGTTAGGGTTGGTTTGAGGGTATGAAATGGATTTTGGTGTGGGGAAGTGTCTTGTTGCTGTCGATGCACTCTTTTGGAGAATTCCTCTAGTGAGTGGCCGCCAAAGTGGGGTGTCTACAGATGCTTCTCCTTGAGCGAGGTTGAGAGATGGATGGAACCGAGACCGATACTTAGGATTAAGAAAAGACACACCACTTGGCAGCCTGCAAAAGGGTGGTGTTTGTTGTTGATATTGAGTCATTCATTCGACGGATGCACCGAATGTCATGACCCGTGGCCAAAATGCAAATGTAGGTGCTATAATGTAAGTGCTATAGTATGGAAATAATGGTGAAAACACGGATGAGATGCAAAAACAAGTGCCAACAAAATGCAGAAAACATGGGTGTTGATGTAGATGTTGATGGGTGCAAAGCTCCATTGGGGACATGTAACACCTGTAAAATTCATTTTGTAATTATTTACATTTTAATGAATTTTATTCTTATACAGGTGTTACTATTTCTAGGCCCGTTGTGTGGTTTTGTGTTTTTGGGCTTGGGCCTCATGGGCCGGCTTCTATTTGCGTGTCCCTGTGCGTGTGGGGCCTGGGTGTGGGGTCCACGTGGGCCCCGCGTTCTTGGGCCATTGGTTGTGGTTGGTGGTTGGGCGGAGTGGCTGGTGTGCTCGTGCGGTGTGCTGGTGGCTGAGACGTGCAGGTGAGCACGCTTCCAACTACTGCGTGCGCAGTCTTTATAAGCTGCACCGCACTCCTCCACCGCTCGTCGCCGTCTTCCCTTCTTCCTTCTTTCTTCTTTTTTTCCCTCCTCCTTGGCGCGCACTTCTCCCTCCCGACTCCTCCTTCTCCACCCCCTTCTCCTTCCACCCATCCTCCCCTACCGCATCTGTTTTCTTCATTCGCGCGTCGATGGAGAGAGAGAGAGAGAGAGAGAGAGAAGCAAAGGGCTATGGTGGCTCGTGGTGGTGCGTAGAGCTTGCGTGGAGTGCTCCCGTAGCCATGGTTGCGTTGGCGTTCGCCGGAGTCGGTTGGAGATCGCCGGAGCTCATTTTCAGGTACGCACCTCCACCTTATGTAATAGAGAGCATGAAAATGGTAGAAATTGATATGATTGCATGAAATCTAGGTAAATTTACATTCTTAGAATTTATTGTGATTTTATGAGAATTTATGGTGAATTTATGGATATTTATGGCGGTTGGTGTGTTTTGGGTCGTTTTGACCTTTCTGCCTTTGTGATTTTATATCTTGATGCATTGTGAATGGAATTTATTTTTGTTTGCAGGGATTTGGAGTAGACTCGAGGGTCTACATCTTATGTTTTATGCAAGATTTTTGGTGTTTGGTTAGGGGGTCCGATTGGAGGTCCCAGTTGGGAAGATTTCGGACTGTAGGGTTTGGACCGTTTTTTTCCTTTTCGCAGAATTTGACATATCGAACCATTTCAGTATGCCATTTTTCTATCAGATTAGGTCTTCTGGTCGAAATTCGGTCGTCTGATTTTAGACGGTCGCCTGAATCAAGAGATTTCGATCGACCGAACAAGTTTTCGGTATACCGAATTTGGCCTGAGTGTTTTAGATTTTTCAAATTTTTTTGCGTTTTTTCTTTTACATTTCTAATTTTTTTGTTTTTCTGATTTTTAAAATTTAAATGCATAAGGATGATGATACAGAATAAGAAATAACAAAAAAAAGGGGAAAAGGATACAACTCCAATCCCTACTAATGATTGCTTTATTGATGCCACTTTATTCATGTTGATGGGGTCATTGGCTAATCTGACAGCATCGCTGGAATCACGACGATGGCTAAAACTGTGGATGTGTCTGTTGGAACTACTGTTGTTGTTGAAACTGCTGGCTGATGTCTTCTGTCAGGGTCCAGAGTGCTAGTAGTCTCAATACCACGTTGGCATGCACTAGGCCGACCAACCCTAGGCCATGCCCTCCGCAGAAGGGTAAAAAACAGAGGGAGGAGACAAACTAATGAAATCAATAGGATTCATCGAGGAGACACAAGCAACAGGAGTGACAGGAGAAAGGAAGAAGACCCCTGTGCCTGCATCGATGCGTCTAGCTGGTCCAGGTGCATCGGTGCAAGTGTGTGTGGATTTGTGGGTGTGTGTGTGTGGTCCTCCTCCTGCAAGGCATTGCTGATGACCTTCTAGTGGATTAGGTTCTGAACAACGTCTTGCAAAGTGATGTAGCCATTTGTTGCCGGGTCCAACGGTGAAAGTTGCAGTACGCGCTCATATCATACAACTAAGGGATAAGATTCAGTAGCAGACGAGGGTTCGGGAGCCTAAAAATGACTCAACCTTAGGGAAGATGACTCTCAGTGGCTCCGCGAGAGGAGTGTAATCCCCTTCGGCATGGCGAGGTTGCTTTTGCCAAAGTTGTTGTTCCTACCGAGCTGGCGTGATATGATGCACTAGCTCGACGGTGGAGTGTGTGTATGGACTAGATGCAAGTGCTAATTGATCTGGGTCAGGTTGAATCTCAGCTTCAGCAGGCTCTGCAGAAGATTCGACATGCGCAGCAATCGACTTCTTGGAGTAGCCTATGTTGGTGACGTTTTTGTTGCTATAGACGGTAGTGGCCTGCTTGGCAAACATAGAGAGTGTAGGGAAATTCCTACTTTATAGCGAGACTTCCACACGAGTGTCGGCCCGAATCAAGGATGCAAAGGACGTGATATGTTGGATGCTGAGCAGAGCCCCTGTCGGTGGTTACGCTTCCTTGATGATGATCTCAATAGAATCCTTATCTGAGGGCTTATCCTTGACCTAGGAGGCTAGTACGCGCTAGCGACCGACGTACTCCCCAAATAGTTCGTGGGGTCTTTGCCGGATTGCAATCAGATCCTCGCGCTTAGAAGTTAGGTCGAGGTTGAAGGCGTATTGTTCTAGGAATGCATGGCTAAGGTTGTTTAAAGTTTGGATGGAGGTCATGTCCAACGAAGTGAACCACTTGAGGGAAAGCCCCATCAAACTCTTTTGGAATAGGTAGATCAAGAGCCTCTTGTTGTCCTGAAGTTGCACGAGGTCTCTGTAGAATGGCTTCAAATGCGATATTAGGCAGGCTCTACCATTGTATTTCTCAAATTTTGGGATGTAAAAATTTGAAGGGAGTATCGCCTTTAGAAAGTAGCAGAGGTCTCAGAACTGGAAGGAGTGGTAGTCGCTGTGCTGCACTTGACAAAGTGCCATCTCTAGATCGTCCATCCTAGGAAGGAGGGTGTTCGAGGTTGCTGCTATTGATGATATTGCAGTTGAGGCGAGTTCCACGTATGCTATATAGGTCACGCATAAGCACTCCTCTAGATCCACCCTCATGCTCCCTAGTGTCAAAGTGTGAGGACCAACATATCCATGCAAGGATGCAGTGCGTGGTGATGTTGTGATGCATGTAGTGGCTTTTATCTGTAAACACCCCGATTTTAAGGCGGCTCGTAGGTGGATCCTCTTGAAAATGTTGTTTTCGATGCGGCAAGCTTAAGCACTTTTGAACCCTATTTGACTAGAGGACCAAAACTAATAGAAAAATGACATATTGAAATCGTTCGATATGCTGTTTTTTGCGAAAAATAGATTACACCCCAACCCTTACTGTTTGAAATCGCCCAAAGTGGGAGCTCCAATCGGACCCCCCAAACAACCACCAAAATTCTTGCATAAAACATAAGGTGTAGACCCTTGAGTCTACTCCAAACCCCAGTAAACAAAACCAAAATCCATTCACCATACATCAAGATATAAAATCGCAAAGGCATAAGGGTCAAAACGACCTAAAACTCAACCATCGACATAAATGCCCGTAAATCTGCCATAAATTCTAATAAAATCACCATAAATTCTAAAAATGTAAATTTACTTAGATTTCATGCAATCCTATCAATTTCTACCATTTTTATGCTCTTTATTACATGGGTTGGAGATGCATACCTAAGAAATGGTCTGGCGATTCTCCGGTCGACTTCGACGACCATGATGCGTCCACGGCCACACCTCGACCACGGGGATGCGACTCCGGAGCTCCGCGCACCACCACACGCTGCCGCACGCCTCCGCCAATTTGCGAGTACACTGAACAGAGGAGTGGGAAGAAGCAGGGGAAGAGGTGGGGGAGAGGAGAGGGTGGGGAATGGGGAGAGTTAGGGAGAAGGAGAGAAGGAGTGAGGAATAGGGGAATGGGTGGCGTGCTCGGGACGAGAATGTTGGAAAAATCTATTAATATGTTTTGATGATAACAAAATAAAATGTGATTAATTATTAATTAATCATTTTAGAAAATATGACAAGTAATCATTTAAGCCAAAAATATTCAAATATACATATTTGTGAACATACTTGCCTTGATAGAA
>JAMKQA010017772.1:0-42982 GCA_024699735.1 Posidonia australis | reverse complement strand
AAATTTCAGCAACAGATTTCCCTTCCCGTAGCATAGATTCTTCATCAAAAGTTACACTTCTTGCAAGTATAACTTTGTGCAACTGAGGAGTCCATACCTTGTATCCTTTTACTCCATCTCCATAGCCCATGAAGACACCTTTCTTTGCTCTTGGCTTAAGTTTGCCTTCATTTACATGAAAATAAACAGGACACCCAAAAACTCTTAATTTAGAATAATCTGCCTGTTTACCTGTCTAAACTTCATAGGGAGTCTTCATCTGAATGGAAGATGATGGAGATCTATTGGTAATAAAACACGCAGTATGAATTGCTTCTGTCCAAAAAACATCTGCAATTTCAGAGTTAGAAATTAAGCACCTGGCATTTTCTAACAGAGTTCTGTTCATACGTTCTGCAACACCATTTTGTTGCGGAGTGTATACAACTGTTCTGTGTCGGGCAATACCTGTGTTTTTGCACAGGGAATCAAAAGCATTATTGCTGAACTCAAGGCCATTGTCAGTTCGTAGAATCTTGATTTTTCGATCAGTCTGGTTTTCAACCAGAACTTTCCATTCCTTGAAGTTGACAAAGGCATCTCCTTTGAGTTTCATTAGAAACACCCAAGTCATTCTTGAGAAGTCATCAATAATGGATAGGAAGAATCTAGAATTTCCCAAAGAAGGTGTTCTTGTTGGTCCCCAACAATCGACATGAATATAGTCAAGTTTGCCCTTCGTATTCCTTTCAGCTGGACCAAACTTGACTCTTTTCTGCTTACCAAAGACACAGTGTTCACAAAAGTCAAGATTGATATTCTTGAGTCCGTCTAAGAGACCTTGGCGTTGCAGAGTTTGCATCCCTTTCTCACTTAAGTGAGCAAGACGCATATATCATATCTTAGATTTGTGGAGTGGCTCAGTTGAGGATACTATAGTAGCAGTTTGAACTTCTGTTGAGCCCTCAAGGATATACAGCGGTCCTTGCTTGAGTCCTTTCATCACTATAAGTGACAAGAGTAATTAAGGAGATAAGATTCTTCCAAGATTCGAAACATGACGTACTTTAGAGATAGTTCTCACCATCCCGTCATACATTTGGATCCTCACGGATCCAATACCAACGACTTTACATTGTGCATCATTGACTACAGTAACAGTACATCAATTAATAGATTTATAAGATGAAAATCATTCTCGATTTGGGGTCATATGGTGTGATGCCCCTGAATCAAGAATCCACTGATCAGAAGAAAGAGAAGAATCAGAAACAGTAAAGCCAACATCGACTTCAGAGGCAATCTCTTCTTGTGCTGTAGAGGCAGAAGACATTTTTGACTTCTTTTTAGGACAATTATTCTTCCAATGCCCCGGTTCCTTACAGTAATTACAGATATCTTTAGGATTTACTCTACCCTGAGATTTACCTTTCTTCTTTCCTTATCAAAACTTCTTGAGTTTGACCTACCACGATTTTTGTCAAACGTGGTAGAAAGGCCCGTCATCTCTCTACCTGAAGTTGAAGTTAGATGCCGCAATTCTCTTGTGTGGAGATAAGCTCTCACTTCCTCTAAAGAAATTGAATATTTTCCAATCACAAAGGATTGGACAAAATTTTCAAAAGATTGAGGTAATGATACTAACAATAACAGAGCGGCATTTTCATCATCAACCTTTACTTCAATACTTCTTAACTCCATAAGAATAGTATTAAGATGATCAAGATGTTCTTTGAGAGACGTACCTTCTTTCATCTTGAGGGAGAATAAACGTTGCTTGAGAAAAAACTTATTGGTTAAAGATTTAGTCATGTATAGACTTTCCAACTTTAACTATAATACAACAACAATTTCCTCATCTGCAACCTCAATTATTACGTCATCTGAAAGACAAAGTAATATTGTTGAATGCGTCTTTTCTTCTTGCGCTGTCAACTCGGCATTATTGACCTTAATTGGTTTTTCCTTCAGCAACAGAGTCCAAATTCCTTGTTGTTTAAGGAGCGCCCGCATTTTGATTTGCCATAAGCTGAAGCTGTTCTTTCCGGTAAATTTCTCTACCTTAACAGTATGTGAAGACATGGTATTTTCTGTTAACTAAAACAAAAAACTCAACCTGGCTCTGATACCACTTGTTAAGTTTAAGGATTAGTTATACAAGAAAATAAAATGAAATGAAGAAGAACTGAAATAAAACAAACACGCAAATTTACGTGGTTCGCCCAAAAAATGGTTACGTCCACAGGCAGGGTAGATAGGTTTCACTATTCTTCAGAATAATACAACTCAGATTAAGAGTACAATTCTTGTACAAATCGTAGAAATTTCAATAAGAAATTTTTACCTGGCAAAAACTTTACTGGAACCAGATGAAACGAAAACCCAAAACAAGAGAACAGAAGAAATCAGGATGTTCCCTGTTTTCTGCACAATCAAACTCTGACCCTGCCTCCTTCTTATATAGCAGTGGAGGCAGGAGAGCAGGTGCGGATGCGCGGATGCATCCACGCGCGAAGCGGATGCGTTGGAAGAGCAGACCCGTGGTTGCGCGGAGGGGATGCAGCGGTGCGCAGCAGACGCGTCGGTCGAGGAGCAGGCATGAGCGGAAAAGGAGAGCTCGACGGCTCCCTGCGTCCAAGCTTCCCGTGAGTAGGCGCAGCGTTCAGGAGAAGAGGCGCGTGGTTCAAGACGGGAGGCGCGAGCTGAGACTACGACTCCCTGGGTCGGAGTAGAGCAGGCGCGGCGTTCAGGAGAAGAGGCACGCGGTTCAAGACGGGAGGTGCGAGCTGAGCCGACGGCTCCCTACGTCGGAGCAGAGCAGGCGCGGCGTTCAGGAGAAGAGGCGCGCGGTTCAAGACGGGAGGCGCGAGCGGAAGCAGCGGCTCCTTGCGTCCACCAAGCTTCCGCGAGCAGGCGGTGCGGGTGAAGACCCGCGACTGGGAACAGGGCTTCAATCTGAATTATATATATATATTTTTATTTCTTTCAAAACATATTCAAGTCATTTCTACAAACTATTTTAAACAATCTCTGACTATGACTAAAAGACAGATTCCTAAATATTGTATGATGGTATTTACCAAACTGACATGACTCACAATGATAGTTCCAAAAATTGACTTGTGTTGGCAAAGTTTTCGTTGACGCGTGTTGGTCTTGCAAATCAGGGAAATGACATACAGGTGTAGATCGAGAAGTTCTATGCATCGAGTCGTGCAAGTCGAGTGAGTGACATGTCAAATCTTCAACACATGGAAATCACGTGTCGATCGACACGTATGCTTGCTATCTACATTCTTTACTGTTGAAGGTTTTAAAAGGGTTGACACGCACAAAGTACCAACATTTGTACATTTTACATGGATTTAATCTAATAATACATAGGTCTTAGGTTTTTTCATGGTTTTTTTGTGTGTTTTGATGTTAATAACTTGATATTACATAAATCTAATCTAATAATACATATATCTAACCTAATAAAACATAGATCTTACCTGATAATTCTATAAAACATCGAGACCCTTGTAAACTTTGTGAAGTGGCAACATCTAGGATGATCCTCATTCAGACTCCACATCTTCAACACTTAAGTATTCTCTCAACTCTTCTTTCTCTTCATATTAAATTTTGTGAGAACTATTCATTCTAAGCATGTATTAAATATTTTGATTATGATTTATACATTTATTTAGTATTTTTGGCATTATTTATATTTCAAGATATTTGTATTAGTTTATGTAGCGTATTTTAATGTGATACATGTTTAGAAAAATTAGTCTAAAAAGTCCTAGATGTAAATTATTACTTATTTTAGCTTATCTCAGAGTTTTATATCAAAATTCAAAGTTTTTTAACTATTTTCATGGACTTCCGTAAATTTACCGTATTTTTATCGATATTTCTACCGATGTTCAAAATGTTTCCTATTTTTGTTGATTCGAAGTTTGACATGAAATTGATATCTTATGCTATGCTCACAATCAAAAGGCTCAATTGAGATCCATGGTAATGCCTACTGGAGTTTACGATGAGATGGGTGATCAAGATGGTAATGCCATAAAAGAGAAGACTTTAACGTAGAAGTCAGAGACATAAACCCTCGAGATATCTCATCATGAATCAGTAAGTAAACATTATGTCTACGCTCACGGTTTAAATCAATCATCTTCTCTGTCTATAGATCTTGAAAGATACAATGGAAAGTAAAAAATGTCACATAACATGAAAGTGTTTTGGTGATAGTACTAATGGATAACAAATTGATTGAGAAATCATTGACATAAAGAACTTTTTCAAGATTAAGTTGAGAAGAGACTTCAACAACTTCTTCTTTAGGCACTAGACAATGACGACTATTAACAATGACAACAGGCTTAACATGATACAATTAAGGAAGACAAATAAAAAGGTCACAATTACTTGATATGTGAGAATTGTCTTTAGAAACTAATAAGGCATTTGTACTTGATGTTAGGGTGTGTGCAGTAATAGCACGGAATTGGGTGACTTGCATCTAGGAAATTCTCATAATCAGCCTGAGATATGGTCTCGATGGGTGAAGAAGGCTAAGTTTGATTAGCAAAAGATAACCAGTGGAAACATGTTGAGTTCACTGAGGTTGGTTAAATTTATCTCAATATTTATCTAAGGTGTGATTGTTTCGTTCATAATGGTCACATCAATGACTCTGTTGTCCTTTTCTTGTAGAACAACCATGGCCTCGTCCACGTTTACGAGTAGTACTAGCCATGGTAGACTGATATCACGTTGGAGCATGTGTAGCAGTGGAAATCCGCAAAAGATGTGAGAATATGGAGGAAAGTGATAGAACACTATCAACTCCAAGAGTTTGACCACAAATTTAAGTAGAGATCTCAAGATCAAGTGTAGTCAGGAAGATGGCAACAACAAACTCTTCACGGTACTCCTTCGTATTAGCAATATCCGCCACAAAAGGTCAATAAACCTCTAACTCATCCAAAAGAGCATATAATGAGGCATATAGGTCTTAAACTAGGCAACCTTCCTATTGAAGTGTGAATAACTGCTTGTATATCACACAAATCTTAGAATTGTTCTTGTCATGTCCATATGTACTCTTCAATGTATCTCAAATTTTTTTGATCAGCATCCTTAACATCTCGATGGGTCATGTGTGAGCGGGATCTTGCAGTGAGTGCCAATGAAAGTCTCACAAGCTTGAGACCATAAGAGATAGTTTTTCCATCTAATTTTATTGATGTAATGCTGAGATTCTTCATCAATGACTCACAAAATGTTGAGGAGGAGGTCATAATGTCAACTATAAGTAGTACACAAAGATCTGTTTTTCAGCAAAAAAACTCTGAAACTGGCACGTACAAGATTGAAATCAGTACAAAAATCAGAGGAAAGCACAACTACAAAGAAATGGGTACATTGAGGACACAGATAGAGCTCTAGACCCATTCATACACCAAACAGGAGAGTTGTAGCCTAGTACTTGGTCAGACAACCAACGATTGACTGCACAGGAGCCGTTGGTTGTCCTTTGGAAAATCGACGACAAGTCTATGTGACTTGAACGGGGTTGTTGATGGAAAAAGAAAGAGTAAGAGGAGATAGCGGGGGCTGGGGAGGGCGTTGCCTGAGATGCCAATGGCTACACTCCCAAGTAGGCATCGATGGTGATGAATCCTAGGAATGGGATGGGTGACATCGACAGTGTTGTTCTTTCCTCTTTTTTTTGTTTAGGGTTTGCTATGCTTTGGTTCCATGTGAAATTAAGGTAGAAGAATGAGGTCAACTAATGAGAATGGATTACACACACACATATATATAGGTCCTACTAAGTACATGGATATTCATTTACTTACATCACTAATAAGACTGCAATAACAATATCTTCCACAGGACCAATATACATTTCTCATTTTATAAAATTGTGTAGAAGACAAGAAGCCATGATGATTTTACTTTGTATCCTAATTGGATAGAAGAAAGGACTTTTAAGAATAGTCCACTTGTTTTCAAAACACTTTTCAATCACATTTCTAGCTGAAGAATGTTTGATAATTCTCACAGTAGTTGGTTGATAATTTTTACTCTAACTATTCAAATGATATCTTTGGTTTCTAAATAGCGTAAGAAATCTTTTACTATTGGTATAACTAGTATCTACTAGGTAATCGCAACCTTGCACAAAAAAGAAGAAGAAATTATTATTAGTATGTAACTATTAAGCACCTGATTTATATAAATGTAAAATAATTTTTTTTCCTACATCGAAGAACTACCAACTCTTTTTTTTTTTAGTCATAGCATCTCGAAATACTCTATTATCAGCTACCATTTGTTGTTGGCCTTTCCTAACCTTGTAAGACATATATAAATTATTAGTAATAAACTTCCAACATATTGGTTGTAATTTCACCCTTTTCATTTTGGTATCTAGGTTTGTCTTTAACAGGTACATGAATCTTTATGTGTGTTCCGCTTAAGGTTTTTTAATAATATTAGAATAAAGTAAATTTATATCAATAAAAAAGTCAATTTATTTTTCGAAGTAAAATATTGAAATCGCATAATAACTTAATATCTTGAACCACTTCCATTTGTCATCTTTGGAGTCTTCAGGTACTAGTTTTGGTTTCTTAAGAAATTCACTTTGCAATCTTTTGATAGAATGTAATACATAATTGAAATGTCTACTAACATTTTTTCCAAATCTATGTTTTATCATCTTATTTTTGATATAGTGGGTCAAAATATGTAAAAAATTGATAATCTATTCATCAACATTAACATTCTTGATAGGTTTAAGATTTTCTATGGATTGAAGCATGTTGTAAAACTTCTTGCATGAAAATCTATTTATTTTAATTTGCTTAACACAGTTTGGAGCACTAGTGTATAATAATCGATATAAATTAACAATCTCGGAAGCCTTGTTTATTGAATACATAGGTCTTTTAATTTGAGATCTAGGTATTTGAATTAATACTCCAACAAGATGCAAAAGTCAATTTATCATATGTAACATCTCGAGCCACTAGTTAAAAAATAAGATGACAATTCTCTTCATTCTTTTTTATCTTGTCAAGTTTTTATTGATGCAAGCCATAATCACTGCATATATGAACAACAATAAGAACAATATTGCATGATATACACTGTAATATGATACACAACTATAAAAACAATATGATATACAAATAATAAGAACAACAATGAGAATAATTTCTGGGTTTGGTACACAGTGAAGCAAGAATTTCCCTAGGAATTCAATTATGTTTTAGTAAAGAATGTATAGATGAGTTCTCAAACTAGAGAAAGAAGGGAGAGATGACTGTTAACTTCAACTGTAGTTATATTGTTCAGTCAATTTGGCTAACTTCATACCTTCCATTTTCATTTGATCTTAGGCAGTCCAATGACTTCAAGTCTACAGCACCAATTGTACATGACAGCCTATAATATTTGTGTGCTTTATTCTCAATCTATTTGGTATCATATATCCTTCTCACACCACCCACACCGAGTAACAACCAACTGAGCCACTGAGATATACAGTTTTTTTGATACCATTCCAGCTTAGCAATACAATTTTTTCTCAACCAACAGAGAGGTTTTAAACAATGACACTGACTAGATTGAATTTACATTATTGAATTTGAAAGTTTAGAAAAAATTCAAATCTCTACTGTTTATTAAGGTCCTTCTAGAAAGTGTTGACAGCTAAATGCACAATGAATTGTAAAACATGCATACAAAGAAATTGGAGATTGCAGAATAACAGGGTGGAAGGATATGGCTGAAAAACTGAATCTTCACAGAAGGGCATTGCCACAGTGCTTATTTTCCAAAGTAGGCACCCAGAAAGATTCACAGGGATCAGTATCACTCAGTTGATTCAGTACACTAAGCCACTGGGAACAATGTGGAGCCACAACGACTACTTAGCATCACTTAGTTGATACCAGAAGTAATAGTAGTCATCCATTCATCTGAATTCCTTCATCACAAGTTCACAACAGAGAGGTTCTAAACAGTAACACTGACTAGATTGAATTTATACGATTGAATTTGAGATTTTAGAAAAAATTCAAATCTCTAGTGTTTATTATGGTCCTTCTAGAGAGTGTTGACAGCTAAATACACAATGAATCGTAAAAGATGCATACAAAGAATTGGAGATTGTAGAATAGCAGGGTGGAAGCATTTGGCTGAAGAATTGAATCTTCACAAAAGGGCATTGCCACTGTGGACTAACAATTTGATCAAGTAAGCTTCTGAGCGAAAACAGATCTGGGCATTTGCTGTGCCAAAGGAGGAAGGAAACCTGAAGAGGAAAGGCTGCATGGTGTAGGAAGAACTGCCTGGAGGAAGAAGGTGCCAGAGGAGGAAGGCCATGGAGGAGAAAGGGGGCCTGAGGAGGAAGGCGTCAGAAGAGGAAGGGGGTCAAGGAGGAAGGTCACGAAGGAAGACAATGGTTGGAGTAGGAAGGGGGGCTGCGGGGGTAAGACGCGAGGAAGATGGTGCAGGACTTGGGCATTGGGTTTTTTATTTTTGTTGATTCCCAATTGAATGGGAATCAAATTCCTAAGGAGAGTAGAAATGTTATTCCCAAAGGAATGACCATTTTGACCATATTTTCGTACCAAACGCAAGAATACCATTGCGTCTCTAAAATTTGATTCCATTCCACCTACCATTCCAATGTACCCAATGCTACATAAATTTCATGTAACTAAGATTAGTGCGAATGTGAAGTCCTAAGATGTTTACTACATATGTCTCAAACTACATTTAAGTTTGAATTATCAGGGATTTTAGTTCTAGACAGCTTGACAGCTGATTATCATTTCATGGAAGTATTGCATGAGTGTCACAATCACTGTCGAAGTTGTCAGTTTTTTGTGTTTGAGAATTATTTGAGGTTCCATAATATTCATACAATATTCTGGGTTTTAACTTTGTCACAATCCTAATTCTGTCAGTTCAGGTTTGGGGTGTGAAAATTAACTAGATCTTTATTTGGCATTGCATCAGTTGTTCCTAGAAAGATCTTTATTCTCAACATCTTGGATTTGGTAGTCTAATTAACTCAATTGTCAATAATGAGCTGTGCTTAAATTTCTGAAACATGATACTAAAACATTGCATGGCAAATGAATTTACACTTGTTTTTTATTATTTCTCATTAGAAGCCCATTTGCTATTTGGTATTTTTCTGTCTTGTAAATCATAATTGAGATATTTCTTCTCGATATATGCATTAAGCAGAAGCATTGTATGTGCTTCTTCCTTTAAACCTCTACTCGAACAACTAGCTTTTGAATAACATGTTTCATATCCTATTGACAGCTTATGCTGTTCAACATGCCTCAAATATCTGGGTTGAACATATTTGATGGCATGTCAAACATCCCATTGATGATTTATGTCACCAAACATGCACTAGATGTCTGGGTTAAGTCATATTTATTTCCATATACTCAGACTGGATTGCATTGTCATGAGGTTAGGTATTTTACATTTACATTAGATAAAGCTAGTTCTAGTTTCTAGGTTGCTTGTTTATGTGCAATCTTTTTGCTATCACTGGTTTTCAATAGTAGGCTAGAGTTTACTTCCCCTTTTTTTGAAGTTTAAAGTTTACTTAAACTCCATTTTAGATGTTCCATTGATATTTGGCCTTCTAGGAAATGTTCCTTTACCTCTTTGCTTTGACTGTAATAACATATTTAGGGTTTGGTGATCAGCATCTTTGTAAGTGAACCTTGGTGATGGTAGCAGGACTTTTGTAGTTGTTGATTATATATTATAAGGTGTTAAAATAATATTATCTTGTTGCTGTTTATGTGAAATGGATTGCAGTATGTTCTGTGATCATTATCTCCTAAACATGATTTGCTGATGTTACATTTCTGGATGGCTTAATGAGTACGGCTTTGTAATTTTTGAATTTTGTAGGTCTGTGGCTTTTTAGGTCAACAACAACTCGAGAATGCTCTAACAGGAATGGATCTCGTTATCATTCCTGCTGGTGTTCCCAGGAAGCCAGGAATGACTAGGGACGATTTGTTTAAAATTAATGCTGGAATTGTCCGGACCCTCTGTGAGGGGGTTGCCAGGTGCTGCCCCCATGCAATGGTAAATCTGATCAGCAATCCTGTGAATTCTACCGTTCCCATTGCAGCAGAAGTTTTCAAGAAAGCTGGGACCTATGACCCCAAGCAGCTTCTAGGAGTAACAATGCTCGACGTAGTGAGAGCAAATACGTTTGTGGTTTGTCTTAATTCCCAAGTGCCCCTTTATATTCATTTTGTTTTGTTAATGAAATTAGGTTTTCAGTCTCTTCCATTTAATGCAATGTTTAAAGGTAATAAAATTTCTCAATGTATCATTTTGCAATTTTAGTGTATAAATCACCAAGTTGACTCCAGGCCATAAGTATCAAATTTAAGCAACTATTTCAAATTGCCAAATGGGTGATTATTGGCATCTATGTGGAAAATAAGAGTTTTTTTCAAAATGCTTTTCAAGAGAAATCTGTTTTTTAATATGAAAATGAAAAATTGGCATGGCTGTCAGGAGATCTACCGGTATAAATCTTATCAGATGTTCCATTTGACTATAAAAATATTTTTTCCTCATTTGGACGGAAAATGAGAAAGCATAATGAGCACATACCTCCATTACACCCCAGCACCTTGTTAATTGAACTTGTAACAAGACATCTCAAGAAGTTCAATAAAACAAGAAGATCCAGCAAGATTTTCTGATCATGATAGTTCTCAATGCACATCATGACATAGCAATATGGCATGATACATGACATGCTCAGTTGCATGCGCAATTCTTCATACTGAAGTAGTTGAGGAATTATGGTACTGTTCGATATTTTAAAACCCAGCAGACCTGCAAGCTTGAACAAAATGTACTCTCATTGTTGAAACATTACAACTAGTAAAACATATTGATAATGACTATTCCTTTGGAATTTCCTGTTTCTCTGGAATCTCATCTTCCAAATTATTGTTATAAGATGAAGACGAAACTCCTTTTGGCTTTGCAGGCAGAAGTGCTAGGTATAGACCCTAGGGATGTTGATGTCCCTGTTGTTGGTGGTCACGCTGGGATAACAATTTTGCCACTTCTATCGCAGGTGGATAGTGTTCTTACTATCAAAATATATCTTTGCTAATGTGACTCAACATCCTGGTTTTTAATAAATCTTGGGCAACCTATAACTAATTGTCTAATTGTGAAGGTTAAGCCTCCCTGTTCTTTCACACCTGATGAGATAAATTATCTCACTGATCGCATTCAAAATGGAGGAACTGAAGTTGTTGAGGTAAAAATAATAGTATCTCCTATTTCTAAAGTCCCTTCAGATGACTTTAATTATCATTCTTAAATCTTTTTATATTTATTAGACTATATTCTTTGCAATTGTACTGTATGACTTTTGTAACCTCAATTATGTAATCATTATAATGATTTTGTACATGCATTAGCAATTTCACAACTTTGTTAACATAGCTGTCTTGGTTTTCTTTACATGCGATTCTTTACATCATGAAGCACGACCTTCATGATCCCAATCACTACTTCAGATACTGCCTTATAGCTTCTGTTAGAGTAAATAGGTGGCAAAAGGTTGTGATTGATTAGTGCTAATCCTCTACTTGTGGAGGTTGCAAGTATACATGGGTATACGGATTCCTAGGTGGATCCATTTACTCTTTTAACAATATATCAAATACTTTAACACTCCTTTTTAAATTAGAGCATATATATTTATCATACATATTTTGTTGCAAAGAGTTTCTAAAAGCCTTGTAGCTAACCCTTTGATGTAGATATCTGCTAACGATTTTGAAGAAAGGGTGTAGGGAGTAGAGATTAGTTCATTCATAATAACTTCCTTTTTATCTCAATGTGTTTGGTTTTTTCATTAAAAGATTAGATTATTGGCTACATAGAATTAAGAGTTGGCTTCGTGTCCGACTTTGGTCTAACAAAAATAAGAAATATATCAGATATCGGTGGAAATGTCGTTGGAAATACAGTAAATTTACAAAAGTCTATAGAAATGGTCAAAAAATTTTGAATTTTTATTTGAAACTTTAGGATAAGTTAAAGTAAGAAACGTGTCGGATATTGGTGAAAATGTAGCTGGAAACACGGTAAATTTACGAAAGTTCATGAAGATGGTCAAAAAACTTTGAATTTTAATTTAAAAATTTAAGATAAGCTAAAGTAAGTAATAACCTATATCTTAAATTATTTAGATCAATTTTTTCAATATGTATCACATTAAAATACAACATATGAACCTAATACAAATATCCTGAAGTATAAATAATACGTAAAAATGTTTGATAAATGTTAAAAACAAAAGTACTTAAAAAAAATTTTCTTATATATGCTTAATACTATGAGGAATGCCTTGGCTGATCAAAATATTCTTGTTGTACATTAGTCATGGTGTGTTCTTGATGAATTTGTTGTTGAACTTAGGACTTTCTCCATAATATATAACTGTTCCAAGATATATGATGATAATATGTTCGGTATTCATTGATATAGTAGTGGTATTGTAACATTGGTAGTTGTATTAGGAATTTTGTTGGTGAATATTATGAAATTATTTATATTGATTAAGGAATTTCTTAAGGCTGTCAAGAATGACTTGAAGGTTGTTCAGGTAGTTGCTCTTCATGTTGTGTTGGAAGAGGTACATAATGAAAGAACGAGCTTATATTCCATTTAGTTTGTTTGCTTGGAGTATAAGAAGACATGGTTCTTGTTCAATCACTTTCAATATTATAGTCTATTTGTCTAACAGAATCACCTCTATAAGTGTTATAATCATAAGGATCTCTATGATTATGAATATTGAAAGAGTCAAGTGAGTCTAACAAAGATTCTCTTGTATGACTGTTCTAAGAGTCTTCATCTAGTCGTTGGTCGCGATGATCCCTTTATCGAAGATGAATTCTTGACCAGACTCCATGATCTTCGTCTTGTGTAGCATGTGTGAAGGTGTCTTTTTCTTTCTCTTTCTTTGTGGCTTTGCTGTTGCAAATGGGGCTACATCTTCAATCATCATCGTGAGGTGGTTGTGTGTCATCATGATTATCTGTGTTATTGTCATCCCTTAAGTCTGGAGTATTTCCATGAGAGTGTCATGATGAGCTTATTTATTTCTCTACATCGATGTCCATTTCACTAGTAATTCTAGAATATGGTTTACTTTGTTTATCTAAAATTGATTTTCTATTTTCTTGCAATCATTAAAGCATGGGATTGTCTTCTTCGTCTTCATTATAAATATATGCAAGATCTATTGAGTCCATATGGTTTTTTTGTTCTCTTTCTTTGATATGTTTTATTCTTAGTCGTGTGTTGTAGTGTACAAATATCAAATCTTTCAACCTTGTAATGTCCAATCTGTTTTTTTCTTTGTATGAATGAGGTTGAATGTGCTTCAAGTTCTTTCACAATCAGATACTGCTGTTGTTTAAGATAAAATCTTTACAGTAATATTCCTTAGATTTGGAACATTTGTTTCATTTAGCATCCAACATTCATCTAAAGTATGATATTTAATTATTAACTATATTATGGAGTAGTATTATGAAATAAAAGAAATAATATTAAAAACATTACTTGAAGTCATTATATCACGAGAATGTATTATACGAGGCTTTCCAAACGACAGAAGTTCATCATAAAAGTACTTTATTTCATTAAGAGCTTATACTTGGACATTAACATTAGGTTTTAATTTTTTTGATCACATCTTTAACAAATGTTAATAAAAAGTTGATGATTGTACTGGAACTGTGAATTTAAATAATATGTTACATTAACAAAAAAATTCATTTAGTAAACAATTGTGTAACAAATGAAACATAATAATGAAAAACATCAATGTACATGTTAAAATGCTTACTAACTTCATCTCAAGGATGAAGAAGCATATTTCATGATCTGTCATCTATAATTTTAAGATATGTCTTATGGTGCATGAGTCACAGCATCTTTCATCAATCTCATAACTTTATATAAGAAATTCATGATAGGTTTGTTATTACTATCCATCAATCGAAGGACCTTCAAAACTGGTTTCATAATATGTACAACTTTTCAACAATCTTCTAAAAATTGTACATTATTTATAATTGATTTTACTTTTCTACCAATTAAAATTTCACTTTTGTGGTATTTATCCCACTATGGCAAATTAAACATTTACTTTAGTTTATTTTTTTGATCAATTATATTTTAAAGAGTAATTTAATTTGTTGCAAATCAGGTGACTCTTGGACGAATCCAATCATCACTACAACACTTGAGTGATCTCATTAAAATCGATAAAAATGAGTGGTTGTAAATGAAATTTGCTACAACCTTTACATCTCTTACTGTCTTTTTTACTAATTTTATCTTCTCGAAGTTCTTAAGTGTTAGATCAATACAGTGAGTTGCACATGGTATTCAATGTATGTCATACTTTTTCATAATTTTGGAACTAGTCTTTTTAAAATTACTTCTATTATTAGTCACAATTTACACCACGTTTGCTACTTTCACTTGTTTAACGACTTCTTTTATTTGTTTATATATGTATTTGTAATCTTTAATAACATTAGAAGTATCAATAGACTTCAAGAAAATTGTACGATCATCACAACAAATTGTGAAGTTAATGCTCTGTTTTCTTGTAGCATTTGTCCAACCATTACACACGATAGTCATCCATAGGTTTGTCATTGTTGTTTCAAGTCATTAATGTAGGTTTCTAATTCTTCATTTTTTACTTTGAGGTACTTGTTTATGATCTCATGCTCAATTAGTGCTTTTACTTTCATATCTTCATTTTGCTGCAACATTAAGTATATGTTGTAGATAAGATCCTTTTGCGATTTTTACAGGGATAACATTGAAAAATATATATTTTGCTACAATTTGATCAATTTTTCCCCTGATATTTCCAAATGTCTTTAATCATTTTCTGCTTTGAGACTTTATTTTTAACTAGCGCCGCATCTGGTTTATCGTATCTTTAACTATACGTTCTGAACATTTCAACAATGTTTTTATCTTTATCCTTCTGTGTAATACTACTGTTTCTGTCATTCCCACTTTCCTTGTAAGTTTGTGTATTATCCTATTTATGGAATCTTTCAATTTACTTTCTATGTCATTCTTTATTTTTAGACTCTATTCATGCTTTTCTATACATTTATCCGTCTTTTAAAGTGTCATAGCTTGCAGGATAAACTATATCATCATTTGAATCTGATATGGGAATAGCATTAAAAGAATCTTCATTGAAAAGAATCTTGTTGAATTTTTTTCTCTTCTTTTCTTGTCACTTTTCTTTACTTTAGTGTTCTTTAATAGCTTTCTTATTTGAGCAGAAACTGCAGATAGACACGATTTACACTTAACTGCATTACTGTATCTGTCAGCACTTTGATTTTATTATTCCTCCACTCTTCATTTACTTGTTATAATATTTACATTGTGTTTTTTGTCTGTCATTCTGAATTAATTGTCCTTAGATCACTATGACATCTACTATTTTTAGATCTTGAGGAATTTGACATTATGAAAGTTGAAAATAAGAAGTAATTGTCGTTAATTTAATGAAATAATACATTCAAATATTTTTTGATTTTGTATATGTTTTAGCTTCTTTTACAATCATTCCAATTTTTTCCCATTTTTTCTTGATTTTTTAATTAGTTACAAAATATTCTAATTTTTTAAAAAATTATAAAAATTTACTAATTATATACAATTATTAGGTTAGATCTATGTATTATTAGATTAGATTTATCATCTATGTAATAAGCATGAAATATTATTAGGTTAATTCCTTATTTTGTAATTAATTATAAAATAAACATGAAAATTCCATAGATTTATATGAAAACCTTAGATCTATGCAAAAACATGACTATTAGGTTAGATCTATATATTATATTAACAATTTATATAATTATATATCAAGTTATCAACATCAAGATTCAAAATAATAAAATAAACTTGAAAAAACCTTAGATCTATGTAATATTGTGTTAGATCTAACTAAGATCTAGGTTTGTAGTTAAGATCTATAATGTGATAGATTTAACTAAGATCTAGGTTTATACTATAATATTATACGAGTTGAAACGTAGACTCTAACATTTGGTATGTCATAATGTATTCTACAATATCGTATCCCCAGATAATGAAACCGACATGTGTCGACGATATTTCGCTGACACATGTCGAAGTTTGTTTCTATGATTGGCTATGAAGATTGCTTGTCACAAAACATCTTCATCGGAAGCTCCACCTAGATCAAAAATGAGGGATTTAATTCACATCACTTCACAAGCAGTTTGTATCATGAATCTATATTCTACTGTTGCACTGATCTAGACACCATATTCTATTGTTTCCTAGGGTTACTAAGTTTCCTCCAATATAAGTACAATATTGGGATATTGACGTCTTATCTCCATGATCATTGGCATAGCTTGAATATGAGTAGGCAACAATATTAAGACTTTCATGCCTTCGATACATCAGACCTTTACCGAGTGTGCCTTTAATGTAGGCTAGAATCCATAACGTTCCTTCCAATGAACATCTCGTTGCTTATGCATAAACTAGCTAAATAAGCCAACTACATAGGAAATATTGGACCTCGTGATAGTTAGGTAGATCAGTTTTCCAATCAACATGTGGTATTGTCTAACGTCTTCAAGCATCTTTGAACCATCATCCCAAAACATTGGGTTTGGATCAATTGGAGTTTTTTCATGTTTTATCCTAAAAGGCTAGTTTCTTGATGAAGATCCAGTGTATACTTTTTCTATGACATAACCATTTTGTCTTTTCCATGTGTAAACTCATTTCCAAGGAAATATCTGGAGGTATTCATGTCCTTAATGACAAAGTTCTTACTAAGATATTCCTAGGTCTCTAAGATACATGTAGAATCACTACCTGTCAGAATGATATCATCAACATACATTGCAAGTATGACATATCTTTAATTGCTCTTCTTCGTAAATACAAAATGATCCGCTATAATACTGCATAGAAAGTTAATCCTTGACACAATTTTGTTGACTTTTTCAAACCATACTCGAAGACTCTATTTGAGGTCATAAGTAGCCTTCTTTAGTAAGCACATTATATTCTCTTTCTAAGTAACATACCTCGGAAGTTGCTCTATAAACATGGTCTCACATAGGTTACCATACAAGAAGGCATTTTTTACGTCTAGCTGGTGAAGTTCTCAGTTCAAATTAACAGAAACTAACAGTAGTACTCGTATAGAGTTCATCCTAGCCATTGGGGAGAAGGTTTTTACACAATTTATTGTGAGTGGATCCTTTGGCCACCAAATAAGCTTTGTATGTGTTTATTGTTCCATCAACTTTATGTTTGATAGTGAAGATCCCTCTACAACCAACCACAGCAGTCTCCAAAGGTCGATCAATCAATGCCTAGGTATCACGAGATAATAGAGTTTTCATTTCTTGATCCATTATTGCTTTCCAATGAGGTAGTTGCATAGCTTCAAGAAAGTTCTTGAGAATAGACTCAGAGGCAATGGATAAGGCAAAGGATCGAAAATTGGGATGTAGATGATGATAGGAAATAAAGTTAGAAATGGGATGAATTGTGGCTGATCGACTACTTTTGCGAAAGGCAATGAAAAGATCAAGTTTAGTGTTGCTTGGGCCTTTAAATTAGTATTGAGTATTGGTTTGTTGTTTAGTCCATGGTAGATCCTTGTGATGCACTGTGTAAGCCTACTAGGGTCGAGATGCACTGAGACGAATATTTGTGGGAACGGACTCGATAGGACTTGATTGCTCAACCGGAATAGGTAGAGGAATAAATGGTCATTTTTTAGAGGTGGATAAATTGCCAAAGAAATGAATAGATTTAAGGAATGTGACATCAGTCGAAGTGAAAAGATGTTTGGTAAAGGGATTATAGCAACGGTAGCCTATCTGTGTTTTTGAGTAACTAACAAAGATACATTTGATAGATTGGGATGCTAGTTTATTAAGACTTGGGGATAAATCTTGAACAAAATAGACACACCTAAAAACTCTGAGAGACAAGTGAAACAAAGGATGACCAGGTGAAAGTCTTTCTAGGGGAATTTTCCCAAAAAGTGTAACAGAAGACATTCTATTGATGAGATAGGCAATGAGAACTGCATTAGACAAAAAAACTTTAGGAACGTTCATTGAGATTAGCAAGGTGTGGATAGTATCAAGGATATGTCTATGTTTTCTTTTAGTAACTTCATTTTATTGTGAGATGTGAGGACATGAAATTTGGTGAATCATTTCCAAGGAAGCACAAAAGGAGGTAATGTCAAATTGAACAAATTCAAGTGCATTGTCTGTGCGAAAAACACAAGTAATAGTAGAATATTGGTTTTTTATTTTAGTAAATTTTTTTTGACAATACCAAGAACATGGTTCTAGTCTTTTAATTGATAGATCCACTAAACTCTAGAGAAATCATCAATAAATACAATATAGTACCGATAAGTAAAAATAGAACAAACACGACTAGGATCCCAAATATCTACATGAACAAGATCAAATGGATGTTGACTGACAAGACTAGACTGACAATGATAGGTAACACGATGATGTTTACCTAATTGACATGACTTATATTGAAACGACCTTAAAGACGTCTATGATAGGGCCTGTTAGCAAAGGATGACCAAGTCGATAGTGTCATAATAATAAAGCTTGTGGAACTTTTTCTTGAATCAAAAAGAAGAGATCACCACCATGCCTAAGGTCCAAATCAATCCTCTTTCTAGTCTTCAGGTCTTGAAAATTACAAAAATTACAATGGAAAGGAAAAAAGTTCCATAAGAACGTAATGCTTAAGTAATGGCACTGACAGATAATAGTTTAATAGGAACATTTGAGATGTAAAGGACTTTGTCCATTGAAAGTTTCATAGTGGCTTCCGCCACTCCTTTACCTTCAATTGGACATAGTTTACCGTTGACAATTTGGACATTCAAAATGGGTGACTTGTGTGAGAAGAATGAGAAAAGGTTTTGGGTACCTTCATATGGCTTAAAGTACCGGAGTCTATAATTCTAGAATTGTCTTTTGAAATTAGGAATGCACTAGTACCTAGAACGGAGACTTGGGAAGCAGTGGTAGAGGATTGAGATGCTTGGCCTTGTAAGCATGGTACTAAATGTCTATGCGTGTCACCGAAATTTCTCCAACACGTGTCTTATTTTCAATTTATCGACATGACTCCGACACGATATTGAAATGGAAGTTTTCTTAACAAATGTAAATTTTTTTTACCATATTTCCACCAACACGATTTCGATATACCGATATTTCCCCGACACGTATCTATTTTTCAACTTATCGAAGTCCGACACGAAGTCGACATTTAGAACAATGCTTGTAAGTGACGCTTGTATTCCTCCTGAGAGATGTTGACCAACTTGGTGGTTGTGGAGGTAGTAAAGGAGTCAATTGTCATAGCATTCTACACCCACTCAAGGTTTTCCAAACTTCTCCCAACACTAATCAGAGACATGGTTGGTGCATCCATCGTGTTCACATTTCTTATTTCCATGATTTCCACGGTCTCTCCTTGAGGGTTAGCATCAACCATGCCTACCCCTAGTAGAGTTCACCATGGCAAACTAATCCTTAATAGCGGTAGGCATGTTAATAGATATCTGTAGGACATGGGAGAACGTGTTCTCCAAGGAAGGTACAGAGTCTGCCTAAATAATTTGGTCACGTATCTAGGAGGAAATATCTAGATTGAGAGTCAAGAGAAAGACGGCTACAGTAAGTTCCTCACGGTACTTTCTCATCTTGGAGACATCTGCCACCAATGGTTGGTATATCTCATGTTCATCCATAAGGACTCGTAGGGAGGAGTAGAGATCTAGAACAGAAACATTCCCTTGCTGAAGGGTGAAGAGTTAGTCGTATATCTCACAAACTCATGGGATGTTCTTCTTGTTACCGTATGTGCTTTTCAATGTATCCTATGTCTTCTTGACTGGCTTCAACATCATCACTCCTCTCAAAATGCTTTCCTCCATACTGTTGACCAGTCATGAGATTACGTCACAGTCATCGGCGAACCAGTCATCAAAAACAGCGTCCTTTGCATTTGGGAGACCTTGGTGACGTGTCAGGTCTTGTCATGAGCACTGAGAAATGTCTCAAAAGCTTGAGACCAAAACAGACAGTTTTTTCCATTCAGTTTGATGGAGGTGCCACTCAGGCTCTTCAACCAGGAGTCACAAGAGGATGAGAAGGTCATGGCACACCAAAATCAGGTCTGATTATGTCTGAACGGGCACAAAATACGATGCTGCAGGTCTGAAATTGCACAACAGGCAGGCAGGCAGTATTCTTCACAGTGAACACAAAGTGAAGATCTTCACAGGCAGCAGGCAGGCAGGAAATGGCCGGACAGGGCTCATACGCCCATCACAGATCACCAGTGGCGGGTTGGCAGGCCACCGGCAGGGTTGGTGGCCCTATCAAAAGGAAAGCAAAAAAAAAAGGGTTGATCAAGCCCGGAAGAGGCCGATCTGACCAAAGGAGAATAACAGCCTAGAAAAACAGGCCAGAAATGCCAGCCACAGCCGGTGGAGGCTAGGGTTTGATGAGATCTTCTAACCTATGCTCTTGATACCATGTTATAGTAAAAAGGTGGCAAAAAGTTGTGATTGATTAGTGCTAATCTTCTACTTATAGAGGTTACATGTACACATGGGTATACGGATCCCTCGGTGGATCCATTTACTCTCTTAACAATATATCAATAACCCTAACAGCTTCTAATGCTGTCTTACTAGATTCAGAATTTCAGATTTTGCCATGTCATTATCTTATGATTTTCATTTCAATCTTCCAACATAAGTGTGCAATGTTTGAAAAATATGCTAGGAAATACTGCGAACAATAATTGCTGTAGCTTGCATTTGTTATTGTTTCAGTAATTGTGTTCAGCATAGCTGAATTTACCGGGCATGCTTGGCACAGTGATAAGGATCGATAACAGTGATGCCTCTGGAGACGGCATCGCGTGCGATACCGAAGTCAGAACCTCCAGTCTATTGGTCTCAGAATCCACTAAGTGGTCTTCGAGTCCACAAAGATTATTGAAAGAAGTTTGAAAAAAAAGAGATTAATAGATTGATCTCAGCCAAAGAGTACATGGGTTTCATATGGTTTCAAACCCAAGGATAAGATCTATTAAAGCAGAATGCCTAGATAATCTGACAAAAGATGTTCAAATAATTTCAAATCCTACATAATTAATTTTGGGAAGATAAACAAGCTAACTAGCATCCTACTAATATGGAAAGAACAAAAACAAACTAAGTTAACATGTGAGTTTATTCAAACTCATACTAGCCCTCGTGACCATTCACCAACATGCACGCCTTACATTCTTTCCTCCAATTTGCATGGTGACACCAACATGCATGCTCTACATTCTCCTTCCAGGTTGCACGATTTTTTTCACCACATTAAGTACCAAGCTATGCTGCATCAGTCTCTCCCCCACGTCAAGGGAAGTCGATCTCCAGTTTGCATCTGAGTAGTTCATGATGGTTGAAGGGTAGTATTCATACAAATCTGCCATGTTGAATGTCGATGAAATTGCGATACTGTTGGGGAGTTCAATGATATAGACATTGTTGATCTTCTAGATAATCCAATACAGTCCATATTTCTTGTTTGGTAGCTTGTTGTTGACATAGTACGAAATGTCGATGCGTGTTGCTGAAATTTTGTCGACACGTGTCTTATTTTCAATTTATCGACACGATATTGACATAGAAGTTTTATAAACAAATGTGGATTTTTTTTTCTGTGTTTCCACAATCACGATATCGATATTTTGCTGACGCGTATCTATTTTTCAACTTGCCAAAGACAACACAAAATCGACATTTAGAACCTTGGTTGTAGGTCCCTGTTGGAAGTCATTCTTTCTGTAGATATACCATCACCATGTTTCCTTCTTTGATCATCTTGAGTCGACAGTGCTTGTTCCCTTGTTTTCCTTGTAACGGGCATTGGATTCTTCAAGTTTCTTCTTTACTTCAGCATTTATGGCTCTTATGCCTTCCACCATGTGTTCTGTAGTAATATTCAGGCGTGGTAGCTTGGAAAGTGGAACCAAGTTGATGGCATGTTTTGGAGGCATGCTATAGACTATTGAAGAAGGCGCCTTCCCAGTTTGAATCAGTTGATCATGTTGTAGGTGAACTCGGCTTGAGTGAGAGCTTAGTCCCATTCTTTCGGCTTGAGTGATATTACCGAGTGTCTGATTCACCACCTCAGTTTGACTGTTTGTCTGGGGGTGGCTGGTGCTACTAAAGTTCAGCATGGTATCTAAGATGAGTGCATCAGACCCTTTGGAGTTGGTTCAATACCATGCTGAACTTGACGTTTTCGCTTATCGACAATACCATGATGTCAAAACCGTGATGTCGCTCATCTTAGAAATGCCTAACTTGGTGATGCCTTTTGGCTTATTCAATGCACCAAGCACCTTCGCAAGACTAATGAATCAAGTGCTCAAACCCTTCATCGGCAAGTTCGTTGTTGTTTACTTTGATGATTTATTAGTCTACAGTAGAGATAAGGATGAGTGCATTGGTCACTTGAGAAACGTTTTGGCTGCACTCAAGAAGAATACCATGCTGTCAATACCATGCTGAACTTTAGTTGACATTTTGCCATTTCTTGTTCACGTCTTAGACCTAGTTGGGCAAGAGTGTCGTGTAAGCCCTGGAATTGGCTTTCCATTCTTTCTTGGAGGTGCTGGAATTTCTTTCGAGTCACTTGAGTGTCATCTCCTTTGGATTTGTTGGCCATCAGACTTGGTATGTCTGGCTCTGGTACCAACTGGTGCAGTGATAAGGATCGATAACAGTGATGCCTCCAGAGACGGCATTACATGCAATACCGAAGTTGGAACCTCCGTTCTATTGGTCTTGAAATCCACTGAGAGGTCTTTGAGTCCACAGAGATAATAGAAAGAAGTTTGAAATGAAAAAATGATTAATAGATTGATCTCAACCGAAGAGTACATGGGTTTTATATAGCTTCAAACCCAAGGATAAGATCTATTAAAATGGAACTCCTAGATAATCCGACAAAGACGTCCAAATAATTTCAAATCCTACATTACTATCGAAAGATAAACAAGCTGACTACCATTCTACTATTACAGAAAGAAGAAAAACAAAGATAACATGTCAGTTTATTCAAACTCATGCTAGCCCATGCGACTGTTCACCAACATGCATGCTTTACATTATTCCCTCCAATTTGCATGGTGACACCAACTTGCATGCTCTACATTCTCCTTCCATGTTGCATGATTTGTTCTCCACGTTAACTACCAAGCTATGCTGCATCAATGTTGTTCTCTACTAAATTTCAAATTTGTTTTCTTGAGATGTAGTCCACAAAATAGTTTTGTTTTCTAAGAATTCTCTGCTGGTGCTTTCATTTTATTGTGTAGTCCATAATGGTCTATTTTTAATAAATCTTCAGTGGTGCTTTCATACAGTTTTCCATTTATACACCACACTAGATTTTTATGTTGCTTTACTATAGTGCTATTTCTGTTCCGATATATGACATTTCAATCATGCATTCTTTGTTCTAGATATGTGGTGGTCGGTATATGCTTTCATTCATTGATATCTCACTCAATATTAATAACCATGTTTCAGATTATTATGTTTTACTTCTTACAATTAGTATATACTTTCCATCGTAAGAAATAACTGATTCTTTGATTTCAAAAGAAAATAACTGATTCTTACAGTTAGTATATACTTTCCATCGTAAGAATTTGGAGCCATTTTTCTTTATTGTTATGATGCTACTTCGATAATAATATTTAACTTTGTTTAGGCAAAAGCTGGGACTGGCTCCGCTACACTCTCAATGGTTAGTAATTTAATTTTGTGTTATTCACTTCTATCAGCCTGTTGTTTTTTTTAGATGGTAGTAGATTTCATTAGTTAAGCTTGACTATGAAAGCCACCATCAAACTAAATAGCAGTAAAAGAAACCCTTGTAAAAGTGGTTAAGAACCAAAGATAGGGTGACAACCGAAGAAAAGCAAGCAAATAAAAGCAGGCAAGGTAGCAACAGAGCAGCAGCTAAAAAAAAAAGGAAAGATACATCAAAAAGTGGTGTGTTTAGACACGAAAAAAGATCTTTCCACAAAATTCAGGCCATAGCTCGTCCACCCATGGATGCGTGGAAAGAATCAGGCATCTGCATATCTCCTTTATCCTCTATCAGTCCCCATTCAGTTGCATTGGTAGTTTCACCATCTAGGTTGAAGGCTTCAGGTTCTGGCATAGCATCTTCCTGAACTAGATCAATTGTTGTTTCTGGAGCTTGCTGAAGCTGGTTCTGGCCAATGGAAGAGACAGCAGTGCTGTCCCAGAATGATTGGACTTCACGAAGGGTGGTCGAGTGGTTGGAGCCTGCTGCTCCCAAGGCTGCAAGATTATCAATCCAGAAAATCGAAAGTGAAAGAATATTGTTAAAAACAGTAGCAGTAGGTGTATTAGTGTGTCTAAAAATGAAATTATTACAAGTTATCCAAATTTCCCACAGAAAAGCCATTACAAGTGAATTCCAACGACTTTAACTTCAGATTTGAAGGATAATTAAGGAGATAATCCCAGATTCTAACCGTGAAAGGGCAATGCAAGAAAAGGTGGGTGGCAGATTTAGTGCCAGAGTTGCAGAATGCACATAGATCAGGATCAATCCAACCTTTCTTGAGAAGATTTTCTTTGGTTAGGACTTTGAGTGGAACCTTAGCTTTCCAATGGATTTAGAAATTTTTTATCTTAAACCTCCATCATTGAGTGCATTGCAGCAACTTTTGACTGTAAAAGAGTTTCTGATTGAGAGTCCAACTGACCTCATATTCTTCAGTATCAGGAGTGAGATAAAATGTCTAGGACAGTTGGAAGATTGTCAAGGGAAAAATTCAGATAAAATCTGAAGGCATTATCCAGTTGATGTTGAGAAAAAGAGGCAAGTTTGGCTAGAGAAATCTTTTTATTTCTTGCTAACTGAAATAGATCAGGGAAGAGGAGCTTGAGAGATCAGCATCCAAACCATTTGCTTTCCCAGAAAGAAATAGATCTCCCATCATGAGTACAGTTGTTTACGATTGCGAATAGAGATCTAATTTCTTTCCAGAAAGGGGAGATGCGATTTGGAGTTGAGATAGCCAGTTGTAGAAAATAATTCAATTAAATGTTGCTTATCTCTATCTAGCGAGCTGCAATTTTCTATAATGAAGTATAAATTTTGATGAATGATATATGACATGCAGGCATTTGCTGCTGCTAAGTTTGCAGATGCATGCTTGCGGGGATTGCGAGGTGATGCTGGCATTGTGGAATGTGCTTTTGTGTATTCCAAGGTATTACCAAATAAGATGCGTGTTTATCACATTTCTCCAATGTTGTTATTTTGGTGGATGTTCTGGCACACCTTGGTTTCACGGTGCATATTTTCAAGGCCAGTGTTTCCTGTTGCAGGTAACAGAACTTCCATTCTTTGCATCGAAGGTACGATTAGGCCGTAGTGGAGCCGAAGAGATCTTCCCCCTTGGGCCACTAAATGAGTATGAAAGGTCCATACCTTAAAAAAAGCCCTTGTAACTTGATTTACTGGCATGCATTTTTTTTTTAACTTTTAGTTCCAAACGGGAATTGAGAAATTCCTTTACCATGGAAATTATTTGTTGAAGTACTTCTCAAGGGAGGAGTTCGAATCTAACTAGCTGTTAATGAGATCTGTTCAAAAATAAAAAAGGATGTTGTGTAAAAAAAAAAAATCTGAACTGTGAGTTTTCATTCAAGCACTCGGAGACTTAAAATAAAGTCATTTTAAAACTTCTTGCTCTCTAACCCAATCAGTCTATCACTTGTTAAACAAGAAGAAACGACCAAAGTACTAGAGTCTAAAGCCTGCATTTTATCACACAACCAACAGGGAGTACATCATTCTTTCTGGATATTGTTTTAAATTTTTTTGCTTTTAAGAAATTTACCAAGGATGTTCTTCATGTATCTTTGCTTTGCTGTTTCACAGGGCTGGGTTAGAGAAAGCGAAAAAGGAATTGGCTGAAAGCATTCACAAGGGAACTTCTTTCATTACAAAGTCATAGAAGAATAAAAAATGGAAGAAGTGCTCGGACAATGTATAATATACACATTGTATATATATATAGTGTTCGTTGCATGAGAAGCAAGTTTCCAATTATTGTAGTAGCAATCATGCTATCAAATACCAAATACAATAATAGCATGAATCAATAGTCAATACACATGTATCTGCACCTTAACAATAATAAGTTGTATGTTGCGCATTATGTTTTGATCCTATAAATTATTTTGTTGGTTTACTGCGGCTTATTATCATGCCTGACACATTGTCCCACTTGAGTATTGATTAATGGCGTGAACTTTGAAACGGATGTTATGTATGATGGGCTTTGTATGAATGGCCCAACAAAGGTCAATTTAAGAATCCAATCCAATTACACATACACTGATAAGAACCATCATGATAGTTATTGGGCTCTACCATTGCCATGAGGTGCTTAATGATATACACTAGATTTATTCAGATTTGACCAGTCAAGAAAGAGACCTTAACTTTTTAATCGAACACAGACAGGTTTGAATTCATAAGAAGTTTAAGAACTAGCACTCGTCAGTCAGGGTTGAGTGAAGCAAGCAGCCAATCCTGGACCACTAGGAGCTGTGATGACAGCTCCTGTTGTTGCAGAAAGATACCATATCTTTGATGATTATCTTGCTGGAGATTATCTTCAGGAAAAGTATCTGTCCTGCACTATCTTTAGGTAGAGGGTTGGTTGGAACACTCTTTCGATGTGTATGCACCGTCTCATTGAGATAATTCCAAGAATAAAAAAAAAAAAAAATTTGTATTCGGTTAATTTGATCACTAAGATGCTACTTCATTGTAAGTATAAAAATGAACCTGTTAAAGGAACAGCAGGAGAGATCAAGCCAATCGTCTTTGTTACACATGATCTCAAGTTCTGACATGAAATCATGCTCTTTACTGCATGCAGAACACATCATTGATTTACTGGTCGAACAGTGAATAGTCTGAAGACCATCATCCTCCATTTTCTATGATGTGATGATCGGAACTTCACTAATTATATCAGAATAAATAAAAATTAACCATATCCTATGCAGGAAGAGATGTCCCTAAAGTAACTAAAGGCAGATCTGAACAGATAAAAAGATTGGAATGGCTAAATCATGGCAACCATCAGCGACAGTAAGCATGTGTTTAACTTCCCCATTTTTTACAGAAACTTGACCTTTACATAAAGATACCAACCCCCACTGATATATATAACAGTGGAAACCGTAGTACTGCTTCAAAAACAAACCGACTCCCACCACATGGAATGAAAACGCTACGATGCTTACAACCACTGTAATGCTTGTATCAGTTGCCAAGACCGACTACACAACCTAATGAAAAAGAAACCCTTCTGCCTGTCAGTAGATGCTTTGATCAATCTCTCCTTTTCCCACTTGTTTCTTTCCTGCTTAGTCTCTATGCGAAGGTCCTCCCATGGAAGATGTGATCCCTTACCTTGTGTTACAAGTCATGGAGACAAGGATTTAACACCAAACGTTTTATTGTGTTGTGAGGAGCCCAAAAGAGTCTCCATCAAATCTTCAATGGGAAACACTTATGCATGATTGCCAGCCTCCATTTTGTCAAATGGCTTTAAAGGACCAAACTTACCAGTGATCAATGGCCGAGGATACCATTGATGCTTGCAATAAAATCACCCCCTCAAGTTGTAGGGGAGCTCAAGAGGGGATGTGATAAATTACTAAAGGTGGCCATGGTCTTTTTGTCTGTGCATCTTTGAAAAAGACATGGCATAAAATTGCAAGGGCACAACTTTAGCTTTCATAAAGTTGGAAGGATACTGAATTCAGGATGGCAAGACTCCAGTAATCAATCACAAAAGAGGTTGGGTCCACTTAATCCAATCAACCGCATAAATCTAGTGCTTTCCAATCAACACTCTCGCTGGGACCCACCATCCAGTGGCCTGTGCCCATCTGCATTTTCTTTTTCCCATTTTTGTGCAATTTGCATACAAGTCCTTCACTTTTCTTTTTTTTAAAAATTTAGAGAAACATAAAAAACGTATGGCATGATTTGTCTTTTCGTTGTCATTCTATTTATAATTAAGGTGGGGTTGGATCGTATTTTTTGACCTAAGATTGCCCAAAATCTTGATTTTTGTTATAATATAAAGCATCCAACAAAATGTTGTTTAGTTGGTACGTAAAAAGAGTAAGGATTTGGCTTTTTTTTTTTTTTTAAATAAAATTTAATAAGACATTCAATGAAAATTATCTAAACAATTATTTATATTTTGATGTAAATATTTAAAAAAAAATTGAAAGGAAATTATGGGTCACATCATATTATGGAGAGATCTGAGATCCTTAGTTTTACCTCCTTACCAAGTGATCAAGTAAACAAGAAGGGATCTTCTAAAGACTCCCTTGGAGATGATATTGATATACTCGTCAAAGAAAGATCATATACAAGTCATGATAGTCTTGTCCTAGATAAGCTTGAAATTGTAAGCAATGATAGCATTCGCTTCATTTGAAAGGGCTGCATGAAATAGTTCAATTCATCATTTATGGAACGATAGTTAAAAAGAGAGGAAATTTTCACTAGGGTATGCTAAAATGGGGTCCAAAAAAGGACCAAAGCTTGAAATTGTTAACAATGATGGGATTTGCTTCATTTAAAAGGTTTGCATGAAACAGTTCAATTCATCATTTATGGAGCAATAGTTAAAAGGGACACAAAAGTTTCACCAGGATATTGCCAAAGTGGGGTCCAAATGAGACTTTTGCCAGTTTAGTAGGAAACCCCCAGGCAAAAGTGGGCACCCAGAAAAGCTGTGGTGGATTTTAATGGTGGTACAAAGGTTGGCAAACAAAGTCTTCAATAGTTCTTCTCTCCACCATACGTCCTTGTTCTGGAGCTAGAAAATTATTGCTTCACCTTCTTTCGTCCTGTTCTTCAGGTTTTGTGGATACTTAACTTGCTCTCCAATTCTTACATGTGAGAGTTGGGGCATCGTTCTGTCCCTCCAAATCATTTTCTATTTGAAATGAAGTCCAGTGGTTCTTGCATGCTTTTCGTTCTACAGTGCCTGTTTCTCTAGGGTTTTTTGGCGTCGAACACTCGTAGCTCTCTGGGGAATCACAGGATGATCCCATACAACTTCAGCTTTATGCATGTGTTTGATGTCCCCAGCCAGCGTCAAGTAGACAGAAATAAGTGCATTAAACAGTAGTAACGTAATTTTAACTCTTAAAAGGTAGTAATAATTCATAGATACATAAATTCTAGCAGCGAATCTGCATGACGATCGACATAGAAGCAAAAACAAAAAAACACATAAAATTCTGTACAAGTCATGAGCTCTGGGACTTACACTTACCCGTGTTTCCTAATAACAGTACAAACAACGTGGCAATCACTGTAATAGTTTGCTAAACTTACAGTTGTTCCTAATTAATATTATGTATATATATATATATAAATAAAAAAAACCCTGTTCCTGATTACATATTTTATTACAGGAGGACACAAGTACCTGGGCTTGTCGCATTGGATAAATTACCAGGGACCATAGTCCAAAAAATAATGGAGGAGACATGGTACAGACGTGAGAATTATCAAAAAACAAGCGCAGGGGTGATGATCGACATGCCCGGAATGATGGCATCAGTGTTGTCTGGTCTTCTTATTCGCATCCAATGGAATCTTAGGCCATCCATGGGTTGCACGACTAGATAAATAGTTCATATGGCGTTGTGCCCCAAAAGGGAAGAAATGGGAAGACAAACGAGATAAATCAGTGGCTTGATCTAGGAAGACTATTCTTCTTTAGACGAGAGCAGGTTTGGAGTTCAGTCCTCAAGATTTTTGCTATTATTTCAACCCTGGAAATACGAAACCTTTGGGGTTTGTTAATTACTCGGCGCCTTACTATCATCCCATTCTGCTAGATAAAGCGAGCAGGAAAATTATATAGTGTTAGTTCAACTTACGATTCATGGGCCTAAACGATATTGATTTACATGAATAGTTCTTCTGGGTGATCCTCCATCGACCAGATCAGTCTCCACGCCTGCAGATTTGTGTAGTTCATGTGTCCAGTGGACGAAGGTCAAGTTGGGGTTTTTACTCGTCCTTTCCGAAGCAGACAAGCGATTGGTATCATGGGGTTTTCGCCATGAGCCAAAGGAAACGATCCAAGAACAAGACGACAGTTAATGGTAACTGTTGTAGTAGATAGTGGGCAATCATGCTTCTAACAGTATCGAACCATTATGTTCTCGTTTCCTCTGATTGCTAATTTCAAAGTCCCAGTCCAACTTCTTCATAGATATTAACCTAATTATCTACAACCTAATTAACCTAATTGCATCAGTCGCTTTTCGAATCTCAAAGGTGGAAATAATTTATTAGGGTACGTCATCTTCTTCCTTATGGTTCTCCATTTTATGTGAGTGAGACAACTGAAAGCTTCAAACTCTTCTCAATGTAGTCTTATGGTGGTACTACATATTTCTCTGACGCAGGTTATATTTATAATTGGTAATTGTTGTGTCCATTGTCCATCGTCATTGCCATTCATCGTCCACTGTTATACATTACCGCTTCCATCATCTGTTGTCGTTGCAGGTCACTATTTGTTGCTTGTCATTATCGTTGTCTATCGTTATCGTCGTCTTAAGTTTATGTTGTAATTTAAATTAACTTTTTTAAAATATTATTGAAGAATTTATGACTAATATCAATAAATTTTTAAAAAATTAATATCTATTAGTTTTTTAAAAATCTATTCAATAACTTAAAATGAACTAAAAAATTATAGATTTTTTTTTATTAGAAAAGATCAACAAACTGGCATTGTTTAGAAACGTTTATTAATAAATGTTTAACACAATCAATTAGTGCAAAAAAGAAAAGAAAAGGGTTTTCAAATGTTATCTCAGTAACATTCTGAATTTATAGCGCACACAAGAGTGCCCCGCACGTGCGTTCTCACGAGACAACCGGGACACAGAAAGAGAGCAAGAAAAGAAAGTGGGGAAAATAATAAATAAACTAAGTGCTGTTCACTTTTGTCCCCTCCCGTCTTCTTCTCCACTTCGATTATTCTCATTTTGGTTTCTTCCTCCCGCTTCCCATTCCACATGTGGGACCGGAAGGAAAAAGGGCAAAAGAAAAAAGAAAAGGAAAAAAAAAAAAAGGATAGAAGTGGGACTGGGGTCTTAATTGGGGTTTGACCCTTTGCTTCTCCGGGTTCGATTAAACGAACCGAAACCAATGGGGCGATGGCGCCATCAATGCCCACCATGTGCTCTAGTCCCCTCCCCATTTACGTGCCCCTCAGGATTTTATCCCACGCATAAGTCCCAGCTCCATGTCCTATCCATCCGATCATAAACGGACGGCTAAGATTGCTGCGTCCGGTACTGTCCACCATCACATGCTGCCATAACGTTGTTGGACCATCACAAGCAGAGTTTTTGGGTTTTCTTGGGTTTGCAATCCACGCATGCTGCAGCATGTATGGCTAATGGCTAATGGCCAATGAGTGATGCACCCTATATCTAGGCTGTTGTTCAAGCTTGTCCGTCCATGTTGGCGTGATAGGAGCGGTTGGATTGGCGATGGGCGGTTGCAGTTGGTCGTTTCAAGGAAGTGGAGAGGCTGTAAAAGCTTTCTGGCTTCATGAGTGTATCAGTGTGGGGTTGTTGTGTGTGCTGCAGTGCAGAGATGAAAATCACTTAAAACACACCACTGTGTCAGTGGTCCTCATCACACCTTGCAACTCGGTAGAGGACCATTGACAGTGGAGACTAGAGATGAAAGAGTTGCATCAGAGAGAGGGAGGGAGAGAGAGAGAGAGAGAGGAGGGAGTGCAGAAACACCTTGCACACACCATATGCATGGAAGTTTACAGCTAATAAAGGCTGCAAAGAGCAGGTATTGTGGGTGTGATTAGGTCTGATGGTTGTACAACGTACTTACAGTGCATGGATGAGGATCTAGATTCTAGAGGAGGAGGAGGAGAAGGATGAAGAAGAGCAATGGAAGTCGTTCGTTGATGCTAGAATGGTCAATAGAGCAATATACTAAGGAGCTAGCTACGACTATTCTCGGTAGGAGAACCATTTCATGCTGTATATATCACGAAGATTATGGTTGTGTCGTTGAAGTATAATAGCCAGGGACTACACATGCTACAAGATTCGTATCATACATGCAGAGGGTTGGAGTGGTTTGAGAGCGGCTAATAATTAAAGAAAAATTCCCGTGAGCTCCATGAGGAAGCCTTCGTACCCACTGGCCCATTCACGCATTGAAGGCGGGCGAAAACTTCGGAGAACAACCAGCCATTGAATTATTCTGTACCGATTTTAAAACCAGCTGCTGGGTCTACGATTTCCCCTCGTTATCGGCGACACAGATGTCTCTTGTATTCATGCCTACTCCACCAAACAGAGAGAGAGAGAGAGAGATCAGAAATCAAACAGGCCAAAAATATGTTTCTTTCAATAATTAACAAGGCAAAAATGTGTCATGCGGATATAACAAACGTTATCAGTTCTAACTGTGCAGCAATACATCAAATAATATTTAGCGGAGGTTGGTTTGGTGGTGGTGGTGGTGGTGGTGGTGGCGGCACCGTGGCAGTAATAGAAGCATAAAAAGGGGGACCGGTCGATCCGAAATAAATCGCTGTTGGTGGGATAAATCTTGGAGGTACGAGCCAAAAGGGCGCCCATGAAGCCAGATGGAGATGGGCCCCACGTGGCAGGACAGGGGAATATCTCCACGTTCTCTCTCGTCACGTCAGGACCACACGATGGGACCTGTTCTCGGCTCCTTTCACGGTCATGGTTGTATTATCAAAGCCGAGGATTTTAAAGACAATCCCACGTCGGATCCAATCATGTCACTTAACCCACGAGTCACGAGCCATCTTCTTTTGCTCAACGCATGTAGCCTCGTAGCCGACAGCATGGGAATCATCAAATATACATATATATATATATTCTATACCAGAAATATTTATTTTTAAAATCCAAAGAGAGCACGAGAAGAACTCATGAACATGTTCCTCCGACTTGAAGTTGAAGTCCAAGTGCAACAAAACAAAGTAAATTCACACAGCCCAAGCGTCTTAACTGAAGCTTCTTTAATGGAGTAATGGCGTTGCGTTGTCAAGAAATCATCACCAAAGTGCCGTGCCATGAGGAAATTGAGGCGGAGGAGTTGAGGACTGTGTGATACAGTGAGAGCGAGACCAGTAGTACTCTGCAGAGTTCACTTAAATCTTGGTATTTAATACAGGAAAATTTTGCTCGGATTCCGAGACAAGCAGCCAAGCTTTCATCCCCTACCCTCTCACAGACCCATCACCACTCTAAGAAAATGACCCATTAATGTCTGAGCTGACTTCCCTGATGCCGACACTGGTGCAACACCAGATTATACAGATGAAACAACAGTAGCTATTCCAGCAGCTGCCGTGCAGAGATGGAAGAAGAGGAGGAGGAGTCTAGGACAACAAAAACTAAAAACCTGAGCCCACCATTTCAACGAAAACTGTACAGAAACCAGAGCAGAACCCCCCATATCACCATCTATTACGAGAAGAAAAAAAAAAGAAAGGGAAAGAAGTGAAAAAGACCCAAAATCTGAAAGGAAACTTTCACCAACAAGCAACCCAATAGTAGGTTATGACAGTTTCAAATGCTCAGAAGGTCTGGTGTTGGTGCCTCTTTTGATTCCTTAGTAGTGGGAGGACTCTCTGTGGCCGTGGTGGTGGTGGGTGGCGATGTGTCACCGGTGGTCTCCGCCACCTGCTTATCCGGCTTGGGGAGTTCAGTGAGGATCTGGACGACCTCACGCATGGTGGGGCGTTCGATGCTCTGCTCCTCCACGCATAGCATGGCGACGTAGAACACATGCATCACTTCGTGGATGGGAACAGTGGGGAGTCTAGGGTCGAGAATCTTGAGCACACTCTCCTTGTTCGAATCCGTCATCTTCCGCACCCACTGGACGATGTCCACTCCGTCCCCGAACTCCCCGACAGGCTTCCTCCCGCACACCAGCTCTAGAAGCACCACCCCGAAGCTGTAGACATCGCTCTTCTCGTCAACTTTTAGCGTGTAGGCGTACTCTGTTGTTCAAACACGGTGTGATTCCGTCTCCACAACATCAGAATCAACTCAACAGTGGAATTCGCTATGGAAAACAACAAACAAAAACCAAAAGATTGTATCGAAATGAGTGGTGGTGGGTTGATTTGTGTTACCCGGAGCAATGTAGCCATAGGAGCCTGCAATGGCCGACATGCACTCGGAAGTACCGGAGTCCTGCAAGAACTTGGCCAATCCGAAATCTGCAACGTGGGCTTCATAGTTGGAGTCGAGCAGAATGTTGTTGGACTTGACATCACGGTGGAGGATCAAGGGTGAGCAATCATGGTGTAGATAACACAGACCCTTTGCTGCTTCTAACGCAATCTTAAACCTGGTGTCCCAGTGGAGATGACCACCCTTCTTCCCATGGAGGACTTCCCCAAGGCTTCCATTGGGCATGAACTCGTAGACCAGAAGATTGGTTTCATTGTTGGAGCAGAAGCCCAACAATCGAACGATGTGTCGGTGCCGGATCCGACCAAGAGTCTGTATCTCGGCGGAGAACCCGTGGTCATGGGAAGATCCTCTGCTCATGACAGGAAGCCTCTTCACGGCCACTTGCTCAGCATTCGGCATCACACCCTTGTAGACAATTCCCGCTCCTCCTTTGCCGATGACGTTCTCTTCCTTGAGGCAATCCAATACGTCGTCGGAGGTGAAGTCAAGCCGTTGGAACGCCGTCAGCTTCCACGACCGAGCGTCGCTCGATTTCTTGAGAGAGCGAGCTTTCATGATTGCAACAATGGCGAAGGCAATGGAGCAGATGAGCAGTCCAATGACAAGAAACAGTTTGAACGAAGCGGACAGCGGTCCCTTGGCGTGAGCTGCATTGGCGACCCCGGCGGGGCAAGGGCCGAGGTAAGGGCCGCAGAGCCCCGGGTTGCCGACGAAGGAAGTGGAATTGAAGTAGCTGAACTGGCCCGTGCCGGGGACGAGGCCGGAGAGATTGTTGAACGAGAAATCAACCGACGTCAAGCTCTGCATCGTCGATATCGACGACGGGATGCTCCCGGAGAGATGGTTCCTCGACAGGTTGAGATAATTTAAGATCCTCATCCCAGTGATCTCTGGCGGAATGTCACCAGACAGATCGTTCCGACTAAGATCCACGAACGTCAGCAGCTTACACCTACTGATCTCCGGCGCAACCTTCCCGGAGAACCTGTTAGCGCTGAAATCCATCTTCGAAAGCTGCTGCAGCCTCCCGACCTCCGCGGGCAATCTCCCGGAGAACATGTTCTGGTTAAGAAGAAGCTTCTGGACACCAGAGAAATTCCCGATTGACGGCGGAAGCGGCCCGGATAGCCGATTGTTCGACAGACCGATCTGACCGAGTTCAGCCGAGACGGGAGAGCTGGAAATGTCGGGGAAAGTCCCCGTGATAAGATTGTCCTGCAGCTCCACCTGCGCTAGATTGGGTAGACTAAACAATCCATCCGGAATCGACCCATTGAGGTAGTTCTCCCCCATCCTGATTCTACTCAACGACTCGCACTTGCCGAGGTTGTCCGGAATTGGCCCGAACAGGAAGTTCCCGAGGGCGATGAGGGTCTGGAGCTTGTTCCCGTAGCAAAGATCTTGTGGTAGAGATCCGGTGAGCTTGTTGGACGAGAGATCCAGCAACTGGAGGTTCCCGTTCTTCCCCAGTTGTTTGGGGATCACTCCGGTGAAGTTGTTCTCCCAGAGCTGTAGCACCTCAAGGTTGGGGAGGTCGCCGACGAAGCCAGGGATGTCGCCGTGGAGCTTGTTGCGGAAGAGGTTCAGGAGGGTCAGGTTCTTCAGCTGCGCAAATGATTCCGGGATCCCGCTAGTGAAGGCGTTGTTGGAGAGATCCATCGACTTTAGGCTCGTCAGCTTTCCTAGCTCCGGCGTCAGCCCACCGGAGAGCCCGTTCACCTGGAGGAACAGCGTGTCGAGATTCTCCAGGTTTCCTATCTCCGTCGGGATCTCGCCGGTTAGGCCGCAGTTGGCCATGTCGAGACGAACGAGAGCCTTCAGCTTACCCAGCTCCGGTGGGATGCCGCCGGTGTAGCCATTGTAGTATCCGACGTACAACTCCTGCAGCCGGGAAAGATTCCCGATCTCCGGGGGAATGTGACCTCCGAGCTCGTTACCGGAAACCGCGAGATACTCCAGGGACTCCCACTTCCCGTACTCCGGTGGGATCACACCGGAGAAAAAGTTGCCTCCGAGATGCAGGTGGCGGAGATTCGCCATCTCCGTCACCTCCACCGGGAGTACTCCGGTGAGGTTGTTGTTGTAAACGTCCAAGACCTGGAGGTTCTTGAGCCGGGCGAGAGCGGCGGGGAAGCTCCCGTTGAAAATGTTGTTGGAGAGATTGAGCGACCTGAGATTGGCAATGGCGGATATCTCCGGGGGGATGGGGCCGGAGAGTTGGTTGGCGGCCGCGGAGAGGTTCACGAGGTACCAGAGATTGCCCACGTCGGGAGAGAGGGTGCCGGAGAGGTTGAAGTTGGTGAGGTCGAGGGACACGACGAAGTGGCGGCGGGGCTCGCAGGTGACACCAAACCATAAACAGTGGTCGGTGGTGGTGTTCCAGGTGGAGAGGGAGCCGGACGGGTCTGAGAAGGAGGACTTGAGGGAGAGCAACGCCACCGGCTCCGCCAAACGTGGAGTTTTAGCGGTGGTGAGGTGGTAGAGGAAGAAGAAGGGGAGGAGGAAGAGCAGGTATACGTCCATCTTCATGGTGTTGGAAGGAGGAGGAACGAGAAGAGAGTGAGAAGAGTGTGCTGTCAACTTGTGCTTCGAGCTCCTCCCCTTCTGGTCTTCTGGTCTCGCTTGGTTTTTTTTGGTGGAAGGCATGGGTTTTATGGCCCTTTGTTTTTGTAGGGGAATTTTTTGGTTTGTGTTGGGTGGGGTTGGAGTGCAAAGGTTTGCGGTTATTGTAATGGTGTTTTTTGCAATTTGGGTAGAGTTTTTTCTTGTCTTTTTTTTTTTTCCCCTACCACGAGCAGAGAGCTGAGGTGTCTGCAGAATTGCAGTGTGCATTACTCTATTTTGGAAAATTCGGCACGGGCCGACTGGGGCCGACCTTCTCTTCCAAGCGTTTTGCATGGGTGGTGGACCCACACCGCCCATGTAATTTTACCTTCTAATTGTTTTTCGGGAACCAGGTAGATTAGGTGGGGTGTTGATCAAGCAAAATCCACCGTCCGTGCTGAGAGTGCACGACGGGTAAAATGCCAAACAACAAAAGAATCCCAGTAAAAAGAGTAACCTTTTTAGAAGACTCGACGTAAAAAAATTTTAAACCCAAGAAGACATCATGAACGGGAAGTCGTGTCCCAAAAAGCAAAAAAGAAAAAAAGAAAACACTTCATGAACGGTAAGGAATGGTGTTTTAACGATCATAAACAGATTGGGAAAGGAGAATTTAAACCAAACATTTTTCACGGAACATGGAATCCTTGCCATCACCAGTCAAGACAAAGGGACTAGAATTGCTTGCTGGCCATTTTGGCAGATGGTGGTTGTATTTTTTTCCTTTTCTATTACTCAAAAACAAAATGGGTCGCACTCAATAACATACCTCTGCCATTTTTATGTATGTTATGTATGTATCTATCAAAAAACCTGTAAGCTGTGGTCGGGTGGGTTTATCTGATCGATGCCGACATGGTCTTCCATATCGTGGTTGGGTTTTATTGCTTGCAATAATTTACACTGCAAAAGGCTTTGGAATCCATAATTCTGGTCTTTAGCCGTATTGGGACTGACAGATGTGTGGCGTTCATGTTAGACCCTTCTTGGAACCAGGTGCTGATTTTGACCCATGGATCCAATTAACATCACTCCTCATTAAGCAAAGACGCCAAGTTACACACAACTGTAGCTCGAATTTCCACCCAACAATTTGCACATTTACGATGGGAGCCAGCACCGTTTCTTTGGGAAAACGGAGGGAAGAGGGGGAAAAAAAAACACAACAAGTGGCAGCAACAATGGCATCATGCTACAGGAAAGTGATAAGAGGCCCAAAAAATGGAAAAAACTCGAATCAAGTACGCAACGCATAAACTGCCCCTCGTCATCCCAAGGAACTGTTGTTTACTTTGTTGGACATTTTTGGAAGCGAAAATTACCATTTCTTATGGCCCAGTGCATGGAAACCACAAGAGGACTACAGATTCTCTTGCCTTCTCGTCTCCTTCTACTGCAGCTCCTTGGCTCTCAATTTTGCTTCGATTTCTGCTTAATGCTTTAATCTGGTCATGTCTGGTTTTCCCAACACCAACCATAAGAAATGGGTTTTGGGATTACTACATGACGCATTGAAACTTGGGTTCCTTTTTTATTTCTCGGATGGAGGTATTCTTGTCTCCTGCCGTCTCATCCTTCTTTCCTTTGAAGATTCCCAGCCACCAAACAGCACTATCAGTCTATCACCTTAATCTGCATGTATGCTGCAATGTTATGTTATTAATCACTCATAACGACACGTTTCTACTGCCTTGTTTTCCTCGAATGCACAACAACGTTTGGTGATTTGATGGATTATATGCATTGGGCAGTGAAAGACCACCATCAAATTGAGAGTTGCAGCTCATGGGAGATCTTCCCTGTGTAGGAGGAGATCAGTGATCAGCTGAAGTAGATGAATAACTGCCTCTGAAACGAACAGGCCACGCTTTGTTTGTCTGTCCTACTCACATGATCTGGTGACAGTGCTGGGATCAGATGTGTCCTGAAGCAACCTGTTGTTTTTTCCTTCTTTTGCTCCTCTGGTAGGAGAAGAAAAGGCATGTATGTAGTAGCTGGAAATGTTGTCTCTGCAGTATTTGGAAAGTGTATGGTGATTGAAGAAAACAAGAATACGTTTTGGGTCAAACGATATCGATGGAAGAAGATATTTTGCTGACAGGACAGATCGATCTTCCCCGTGAAGAATTAGTCTAATTCTAATCGTTGGAAGATTGTGTTAGCAGTCTCAAGGTACCCCTTCCCACCAACCACATGTACTTCAGTTGATACATAGACTACTGAGCGTTGGAAGAACGGTTGGATACGAACATTTGGTTGATTCTATTTTCCTTGGAAGTGGTGATTAAACAGCTGACACCAGGATTTGAGGCAATGAAATCAACAACAACGACCTGCCCAACTCCACATAGAGGTTGGTCAATTTCAGTTCAGGAGTTCGGGTTCTCTGCAATCCTGGAAGCAATGAAACTGGTTGTCTTGTTACTGGTGTTCATTTTATTTTTGGTAGCTGCAAGTGCAAAACTTTTCAGGGAAAACAGGTTGTAGGCAGGCCCTGCGGAGGCCGATTCCAGTTAAGAAACAGCTCATGGCATGCCTGAGTTGGACAGCAGCGGAGCTGGCATGCTTGGACTACTTCCATGTGGGGCCAGCAAAATAGGTAAATGGCACAACCGTGAATTTGATTCTACTTTCCTCCAAGTAAGAAACTATAGATCGGCTCAGGCACCCATTACAATGTGTTACATTCTTTTTCCCGGTATCCAGAGAAATACGACGGGCGACATCGAGATGTCTCGCACTCTTACTTTCCTCCATGTAAGAAACAATAGATCGGCTCAGGCACCCATTACAATGTGTTACATTCTTTTTCCCGGTATCCAGAGAAATACGACATGCGGCATCGAGATGTCTCACACTCTTACTCTCAGCTTAGCCTACCTACGTCTATCCATTCAACTTAGGTAGCGCACAAGTGATATAGCCCTCGATTACTTGCACGGTTGGACGGATGCTAACACAATAAGGCACGGATATGGGAATGTCCCGTTATATATTAACAAATAAAACTCCTTTACAAGGTTGAGAAAGTAGGAAGCAACGCATTCTGATTCTGTTGCCTTCCACTCCTACATGTCTATTTTATACATGTACAGACCCTCCAAGCCCTTACCTCGTAACGGCTCGGTAATAAAGACCACTACGTGACATTAAAGTCCCTCTTCAATGTGTAACGGCTAGTCTTTGACGCACCATTACGTGCACCATTACGTGCCTTGAGTTGTAATGCCCCAACATCGCGTGCACATTATGACACGGCTTTAATCTTCGCATTAAAGCCCCAGTTGTCATTCGCGTAACGCCCCTTGACATTAACTGCGACACTCATAACGCCAATGACGTGTCCGTGCGTTAATGTGCGTAAGTGCGTAACGTCCCGTAACGTCTTGGTGCGTCACGCGCCTAGCTGGCTCCATTATTGCGCTTGTCAATGCACCAGCTGTGTTTGACTGTAACACGTTCTTACTTGATTGCGTGTGCCCCCGTGCAATCAATGCGCTGCCTGTCTCTGAGCTGCGCACGAGTCCCATTCGGTCACCAAGGTTATGTTTCGGCCCTACATGCCTTGGCTGAGATGATTGTGCCCCAGGTTCCATCGTGTGTGCGTCCCTTACGCACGAACCTCCCCGGCGGTGTGGACAGCAGGAGTGACAATTGTCCTCCGCCTAAGTTGTCGTCGTCCTCGACGACTTGCGGCTTAAGAACTCGGCAACTTTATCTTCGAATTGCCATAAATGGATGTCACGTTCCCACGTGGCTTCTGCTGGTGATTGTCCCTCCCACTGAACTAGGTAGTACGTGTTCTGTTTGTGCCTACCGATGCCTTCAATGCGTCGGTCTAAGATAGACTGCACCTTCTTGGACAAGGTTGCTCGTACTTGTGCTGGGATTCGACCCGTCTTGTCCCGCGTTGGGTCATCTTGATCCACATGGAATTTTTTTAGTAGGCTGACATGAAATACAGGATGAAGCCTTAGCCTCGTTGGCAAATCGAGCTTGTAGGCTAGCGTGCCTACTCTCCTTTCCACCACGAATGGTCCCTTGTATCGCGGTACTAGCGCCTGATGAGCTGTCTTTCGGATTTGCGTCATCATGTGTGGTGTTAAGCGGAGTAACACCTTGTCCCCTGGTTGGAATTGAAGTGGCCGTCGATGCTTGTCGGCCTAGCGTTTCATATTCCTTTGGGTAACCATGAGATTGTCTCGTGCCTCATCTAGGCAAAGTTGGTGATCGCGCGCAAGTCATGCTGCTCCTGGACACTTGCTGTCACCTTGCTTCACCACCTTAGGTGGTGTCAATGGTTGGCGCCCCGTGGCCAACTCAAATGGACTCTTTCTTGTTGAAGAGGTCAAGTGAAGATTATGGCAAAATTGAGCCACGTCCAGTAACTCGACCCAATTCTTCTGGTTTGCGTCCACAAAATGACGCAAGTATTCCTCCAACATCACATTAACACGTTCCGTTTGGCCATCGGTTTGTGGGTGATTGGCTGTTGAAAAGTTCAACTTTGTGCCAAGGTGTTGGAATAGAGTTTGCCAAAATCTTCCTGTGAATCGTGAGTCACGATCACTCACGATGTCCCTCGGTATGCCCCAAAATTTAACTACGTTCTTCAAGAACATCTTTGCTGTGACTTCAGCTGTGCTCTCCTTAGGCATGGGCATGAACGTAGCGTACTTGGAAAATCGATCGACGACCACCATAATTGATGTGTATCCATCAACTTTCGGAAGACCCAAAATGAAGTCCATGGATAAACTTTCCCATGGTCCATTCGGTATCGGTAGTGGTTGGAGAAGGGCGACTCCCTTGCGCCTCTCTGTCTTGTCTAGTTGGCACACTGCACAGGTTTTTACATGGATCTCGACATCTTGATCCATGAGTGGCCAATAGAAGCTTGCGCTCAGCAAGGCATGGGTGCGCTCGATCCCTGGATGTTTTGCCCAATGTGAATCGTGCATCTCGTCCATCAGGAACTTGCGGAGTCCCCCGGTCTTTGGAACATAGGGTCGCCCACCCTTTGCGTATAGGATCCCATCTTGGATCCAAAAGCGCCTCGTAACGCCATCCTTGACTTGCTTCAAGAGTTGAGCCGTTACGTTGTCCCGTATTGTCTCTTCACGGATGCGTTGCAATATCTCCCAAGTAACGGTAGAGAGGGCTGTTACGTGTGCCTCCTTGGTTTCTCCAGTCGCACGGCTTAGTGCATCTACAACATCGTTGCTCTTGCCTGGCTTGTATTGGAGGGTGAAGTCGAACTCCGCTAAGAAATCTTCCCACCGAGCTTGTTTCGGGGTTAGTTTTTTTTGCCCTTGGAAGCACGACATGGCTACGTTGTCGGTGTACACCACGAAGTGTGCACCGAGCAGGTAGTGCCACCAAATTCAGAGGTAGTGCACGATGACTGTCATCTCCTTTTCCTACACGGAGTACCTCCTCTCCGTGTCACTTAGCTTTCTACTCTCGAAAGCTATGGGTTGCCCCTGTTGCATTAACACTCCCCCAATGGCATAGTACGATGTGTCCGTCCATACATTGAAAGGTGTCCCAAAGTCCGATAGCCTAAGAACAGGCTCCGACACCACTGACCGCTTCAATGCTTCAAAGGCTTGCTGGCATGACTCTGTCCATTTCCATGGCTGCTCCTTCTTGAGTAGGTCCTGTTGGATAGTAAAGCTTCTCTAGAGGGGGGGGTGAATAGAGATTTTCTGGTTTTAATTAATTCTTGGTAATTAGTTATGCAATCTGAAAGTACTTAAGATTTAGCATACAAACATTCAACACAAAGACACCAAGAATTATAGTGGT